>QNTS01005040.1:27622-50735 GCA_003317085.1 Hucho hucho
TCTCCTCTCCTCCCCCTCCATTCCTCTCCTTCTTCCTCCATCTCCTCTTCTTCTTCCTCCATCTCCTCTCCTCTCCTCTCCTTCTTCCTCGATCTCCTCTCCCCCCTCCATCTCCTTCCCTCCCCTCCATCTCCTCTCATCTCCCCTCCATCTCCTCTCATCCTGTCCTCTTTCTCCTTCGCTCAGACACCTCCCTCTGTGTCGGTGGAGAGTTTGATGCAGTCTGTCCTGTATGCTGGAGGCTTGGGACTGTTTGTGTGTGTGTGTGTGTTAGCAACCAACCAACTATACACGTACACACACACTAAGCCTGTGGTATTCTAAAGCAGTGTTAAATCGCTGTGACAGTCAGAACCCTGGCTGCCCGTGTCGAAGCGCTGTACTCAGCATACTCCCCAATAACCTGACTCTAGTGCTGAGAGATTAGTACTTTTTGAGGTTGGTTCCGTTTCGTTTCGCTTAAAAAAATAAAATAACGGTTTTTGATTTCGGTTTAGATTTTTATTTTCAACATTAAATGCGTTGTGCATTATGTGGGTTGAATGCTGTAACAACACAGAATAAAACAAGTAATAACAGTCCCATGATGGTAGTGACTGGCCATTACTGCTTATCAATTATTAACCATCAGTTATTCAACTTTAATAAAATAGTTCAGTTGTTGTGTATATTACATTTGTTTTATTTGAAGACTTTATTATTTCATTCCAAGGCATCATCTCATCTCATCTCTATAGAGCTGCTGCCTACGCTGTCTGACAAAATCACCATTTAGGAGTTCTTCAGAGTAAATAAGGCATACTTTTATGACTGCTGAATACCAACTATCAATCACTTAGATGTATTTTCAGGTAGAGATACCTCGTGGAGCAACTGCTCTCTATCTCTCTCAATCATGCATTCTTCTGTCTCTTCTCTCTGTCTCCGTGTCTGCCCCACACAGAAGGTCCGTACTGTAGACCGGACAAGTAGGCGCGCAATGGATTACAGTGCCTTCAGAAAGTATTCACACCCCTTTATTTGTCCACATTTTGTTGTGTTACAGCTTGAATTCCAAATGTATTACATTGAGATTTTATTGTCATTGGCCTACACACAATACCCCATAATGTTAAAGTGGAATTATGTTTTTCAAAATTTTTACAAATGAATTACAAATTAAAAGCTGAAATGTCTTGCGTCAATAAGTATTCAACTCCTTTGTTATGGCAAGCCTAAATAAGTTCAGGAGTAAAAATGTGTTTAACAAGTCACATAATGAGTTGCGTGGACTTTAACTCATCTCTGTACCCCACACATACAATTATCTGTAAGGTCCCTCAGTCAAGCAGTGAATTTCAACGACAAAGACCAGTGAGGTTTTCCAGTGCCTCGTTAAGAAGGGCACCTATTGGTAGATAGAAAATAATATTCAATTTCCGTTTCGAGCATGGTGAAGTTAATAATTACACTTTGGATGGGGTATAAATACACCCAGTCACTACAAAGATACATGCGTCCTTCCTAACTCAGTTGCTGGAGAGGAAGAAAACTGCTCAGGGATTTCACCATGAGGCCAATGGTGACTTTTAAAACAGTTAGTTTAATGGCTGTGATATGAGAAAACTGAGGATGGATCAACAACATTGTCGTTACTCCACAATACTAACCTAATTGACAGAGTGAAAAAAGGAAGCCTGTACAGAATAAAAATATTACAAAACACGCATCCTATTTGCAACAAGGCACTAAAGTAATACTGAAAAATTTGTGGGAAAGCAGTTCACTTTTTGTCCTGAATACAAAGTGTTATGTTTGGGGCAAATCCAATACAACACATTACTGAGTACTACTCTCCATATTTTCAAGCATAGTGGTGGCTGCATCATGTTATGATAATGCTTGTAATCGTTAAGGACTTGGGAGTTTTTCAGGATAAAATAGAAACGGAATGGAGATAAGCACAGGCAAAGTCCTAGAGGAAAACTTGGTTTAGTTTGCTTTCCACAAAACACTGGGAGATTAATTCACCTTTTAGCAGGAAAATAACCTAAAACACAATGACAAATCTACACTGAAGTTGCTTACCAAGAAGACCGTGAAAGTTCTTGAGTGGCTGAGTTACAGTTTTGAATTAAATCTGCTTGAAAATATACTGAACACAAATATAAACACAACATGTAATGTGTTGGTCCCATGTTTCATGAGCTGAAATAAAAGATCCCAGAAATATTCCATACTCACAAAAAATGTATTTCTTTCAAATTGTGTGCACAAATGTCTTTACATCCCTGTTAATCAGCATTTCTCCTTTGCCAAGATAATCCATTCACCTGACAGCTGTGGCATATCAAGAAGCTGATTAAACAGTTTGATCATTACACAGGTGTACCTTGTTCTGGTGACTATAAAAGGCCACTCTAAAATGTGCAGTTTTGTCACACATCACAATGCCACAGATCTCTGACATTTTGAGGGAGAGAATTTGGCAGTACGTTCAACCGGCCTCACAACCGCACAACTGAGGAGTATTTCTGTTTGTTAGAAATACCTTTTGCGGAGAAAAACTTATTCTGATTGTCTGGGCCTGGCTCCCAAGTGGTTCCACCCATCGCTGCGCCCCTGCCCAATCATGTGAAATCCATAGATTAGGGCCTAATGAATTTATTTCAATTGACTGATTTCTTTATATGAATTGTAACTCAGTAACATCGTTGAAATTCTTGCATGTTGGTTTATATATTTTTTCAGGATATACAGTATGGCAAGACCTGAAAATGGTTGTCTAGCAATGATGAACAACCGATTTGACAGAGCTTGAAGAATTTTGAAAAGAATAATGGGCAAATGTTGCACAATCCAGGTGTGGAAAGCTCTTAGAGACTTTCCCAGAAAGACTCACAGCTGTAATTGCTGCCAAAGATGATTCTAACATGTATTGACTCAGGGAGTTGAAAACGTATCTAATATTACATTACTGTTTTATTTTTCATATTCTTTTTTTTTACGAATGTTAGAATTTTTCTTTTGTGTAGATCGTTGACAAAAAAATGACAATTAAATCAATTTTAATCCCACTTTGTAACGCAACAAAATGTGGAAAAATCAACGGGTGTGAATACTTTTCTAAACAATGTAGATATTGGCTTGTTGGAAATTACCACTCCTGACTACATCGCACCATTTGGGCTTGATCTGATTTATCTCTAAAGAAACTGCGTATTGAGCTCACAGAAAAAATGGAACAAAAAGGAATTCAAATAATTTACCCAACGTTAGTCAATTAGTTATAAAAATAAGAATAAAAAATAACCAACATTTTGGTTAATCGCTCAGCACTACCTCTCATGCAATTACATTATCAGCTCCACACTTATCTCTACTCTGAATCAGCTCCACAGTATCAGTGCTGTTGTTGATGGGCCACAGTTCCTCTCAGTGCTGTTGTTGGTGGGCCACAGTTCCTGTCAGTGCTGTTGTTGATGGGCCACAGGTCCTCTTAGTGCTGTTGTTGATGGGCCACAGGTTCTCTCAGTGCTGTTGTTGATGGGGCACAGGTCCCCACAGTGCTGTTGTTGATGGGCCACAGGTCCTCTATTGCTGTTGTTGATGGGCCACAGGTCCTCTCGGTGTTGTTGTTGATGGGGCACAGGTCCTCTCGGTCCTGTTGTTGATGGGGCACAGGTCCTCTCGGTGCTGTTGTTGATGGGCCACAGGTCCTCTCGGTGCTGTTGTTGATGGGCCACAGGTCCTCTCAGTGCTGTTGTTGATGGGACACAGGTCCTCTCAGTGCTATTGTTGATGGGGCACAGGTCCTCTCAGTGCTGTTGTTGATGGGGCACAGGTCCTCTCAGTGCTGTTGTTGATGGGGCCAAACGTTTTTCCTGCCTGAACATGTGACCTGACCAGGGAACTCTCTTGGGCCTAGTCATAGTCATGGTCAGCAAATATTTTCCAAAGTAATTGTAGCTCTTGGAATCATGTTATAAATATAATCCATTATTATAATTACTGTGAAATCAGCCACACATTGTGTGTGTGTGTGTGTGTGTGTGTGTGTGTGTGTGTGTGTGTGTGTGTGTGTGTGTGTGTGTGTGTGTGTCAGTCAGTGTTGAGTGGAGTTGGAGGCAAGAGGGATAACACTTGTTTCCCCAAAGTCTTTTTGTCTTGACCCAGACCTGTTTTTAGATGCTGCTTGGTTTTTATATTGTGTAGAAGGGTTGTGAAACCTTTAGCTGTGAGAAAATGTCAGACGCTGTCCTTTCTAATTTTATGGTAGTGTTGCATGGTATACCGAAACTCGATACTAGAAAATGAAAAATGGTTCGGTACTATAATTTTTGTTACTTTCGGTACTTTTGTCAAATGTGTCTCACGGATCAACTCAGTCTATCAATAATAGCATAAATACAGTTTCTATAAAACTGCCTTTTCTCTGCAGATCAACTCAGTTCCTGCTCCCTTACTCATTGCTAGCCTGCACTGGGAGTCTGTGCTGCATCATGTTAGCTCCACACTCATGCTGCACAGAAGTTAACACACTTGAATAATGCAACAAGGCATGAACCCCTCTTGCCTCGTGAATAATGTCATTACTATTTAAAGTGATAGCGCACACTTTTATAAAAGAAGCTTCATCTATGCAAATGTTGTTGATTAATATAATAAGTCCCAAATGGAAGGAAAGCGCTGCTTTGTCTTGCACACACTCATTTTGAAAATGCAGTGACCTGTATTGTGAATACGCCTAGGCCACATCTTGGTTTATCAATAGAGATTGACTATTCAAATAAAAGATAACCGTTATGTAGTTAGATTGATAAAAACAAAGTACATTTGATTGTATGATTTGTATAAAATATGAATGATTAATACGTACATGGCTGTCTCTGAACAGAGCTGTAGCTGAGTTAATCTGTCTGGGTAAAGTGCCATTGTGTGACTTTGACTAATATACCCTCCTCGCCTCTAAAATCAATTCATCAAACCTGACATTTGAGTTCTGTACACAAACCCTCCTAAGCCTACACACACACACACAAATGGGCGCATGCACAATTGCTCCGTCAGTGTAAAAAAAGCCACTGGCTGTGCTTTGCGTCCTTGTTTCTTGTTGCTGTTGTTTGTCTCCCGGGTTGTTCCTGTGCCTGGCTCTCTTCCTGCTCTGACTGCTGACAGGTAATGTAGAGCAGACTGCTGAGGCACAATGTGCTGTCGTTATTACACAATCACTGTGGCCCTGGTAGGCTGCTGCTAAAGCCTTCTTCTACAGTCTGCATTTATCTATCTCTCAATCTCTTTATCTCTCAATCTCTTTATCTCTCAATCTCTTTATCTCTCAATCTCTTTCTCTCTCAATCTCTTTCTCTCCATCTCTTTCTCTTGATCTCTTTCTCTTGATCTCTCCATGTCTTTACCTCTCAATCTCTTTATCTCTCCATCTCTTTATCTCTCCATCTCTTTATCTCTCCATCTCTTTATCTCTCCATCTCTTTCTCTCCATCTCTTTATCTCTCCATCTCTTTATCTCTCCATCTCTTTATCTCCCTACGGCCGGCTCAATCACTATTCAACAGGAGAGGATATCTGTTGTTTTTCTAGTACTCAGACACAAAACCGAAGAGATGGAGTGTACTAGAGATTACTGTTTACATTAGAGTAAATCCATTCAGAGGATAGGCAAGGAAATAGAGAGGTTTTATGCTACTAAAGAGCTGTAAGTGAATTGTCAATGAAAGTACAATGATTGTTGACATCGCTCTAGTCTGTGTGTGTGTTCTTCTCTTACCTGTCTCTCTCTCATCCCTCTCTCCCTCCAGACCTCTGCTAAGTTGCCATGACGAGTGAGGAGTGTCCCGTTCCGCTAGGGGGCGTGTCCCCGGTGGGGGCGGGGCTCTGCGAGGACTACGGCCCGGTGCAGGCTGATGACGTCATCGAGGAGGCGGGAGAGGTGGGCGATGACGTCAGCATCGGCAGTGACCTCAGCACGCTGGTGGTGCCGTTCCCTGAGCTTGCGCCCGTGGTGTTCTTCTGTCTCAAGCAGACCACCTGTCCCCGTAGCTGGTGCATACGCATGGTGTCCAGCCCATATCCTTTACTACTGCTGAGATTACCTCCGACCCCTAACCTCTGATACCTGACCCCTGACCCACAAAACTTAATCCATCACCTCTCACACTTAAATGGTCTTCAGCCTATATAGTTGTGGCTGTTTCACGTGATGTATTGTTGTCTCTACCTTCTTGCCTCTTGTGCTGTTGTCTGTGCCCAATAATGTTTGTACCATGTTTTGTGCTGCTACCATGTTGTGCTGCTACAATGTTGTTTTGCTACCATGTTGTTGTCATGTTGTGTTGCTACCATAATGTGTTTTCATGTGTTGCTGCCATGCTATGTTGTTTTCTTAGGTCTCTCTTTATGTAGTGTTGTGTTGTCTCTCTTGTCATGATGTCCTAACCGACTTGTCAAAACTATAGTTTGTTAACAAGAAATTTGTAGAGTGGTTTAAAAACGAGTTTTAATGACTCCAACATAAGTCTATGTAAACTTCCGACTTCAACTGTATATATATTTACCCTTATTTAACTAGGCAAGTCAGTTAGGAACACATTCTTATTTACCAGGACGGCCTACCAGAAGACAAAAATGCCTCCGGCGAGGACGGGGGCTGATATATAAAAAAAAAATATATATATATATATATATATATATATATATATATGACACAAGTAATTTTTCCAACAATTGTTTACAGACAGATTATTTCACTTACAGTTCACTGTTTCACAATTCCAGTGGGTCAGAAGTTTACAAACACTAAGTTGACTGTGCCTTTAAACAGCTTGGAAAATTCAATAAAATGATGTCATGGCTTTAGAAGCATCTTATAGGCTAATTGACATCATTTGAGTCAATTGGAGGTGTACCTGTGGATGCATTTCAAGGCCTACCTTCAAGCTCAGTGCCTCTTTGCTTGACATCATGGGAAAATCAAAAGAAATCAGCCAAAATTGTAGACCTCCACAAGTCTGGTTCATCCTTGGGAGCAATTTACAAATGCCTGAAGGTACCACGTTCATCTGTACAAACAATAGTATGCAAGTATAAACACCATGGGACCACGCAGCCGTCATACCGCTCAGGAAGGAGACGCGTTCTGTCTCCTAGAGCTGAATGTACTTTGGTGCGAAAAGTGCAAATCAATCCCAGAACAACAGCAAAGGACCTTGTGAAGATGCTGGAGGAAACAGGTACAAAAGTATCTATATCCACAGTAAAACAAGTCCTATATCGACATAACCTGAAAGGCCGCTCAGCAAGGAAGAAGCCACTGCTCCAAAACCGCCATAAATAAGCCAGACTACGGTTTGCAACTGCACATGGGGACAAAGATCGTACTTTTTGGAGAAATGTCCTCTGGTCTGATGAAACAAAAATAGAACTGTTTGGCCATAATGACCATCATTATGTTTGGAGGAAAAAGGGGGAGGCTTGCAAGCCGAAGAACACCATCCCAACCGTGATGCACGGGGGTGGCAGCATCATGTTGTGGGGGTGCTTTGCTGCAGGAGGGACTGGTGCACTTCACAAAATAGATGGCATCATGAGGCAGGAAAATGATGTGGGTATATTGAAGCAACATCTCAAGACATCAGTCAGGAAGTCAAAGCTTGGTCACAAATGGGTCTTCCAAATGGACAATGACCCCAAGCATACTTCCGAAGTTGTGGCAAAATGGCTTAAGGACAACAAACTCAAGGTATTGGAGTCCTGACCTCAATCCCATAGAAAACTTGTGGGCAGAACTGAAAAAGCATGTGCGAGCAAGGAGGCCTACAAACCAGACTCAGTTATACCAGCTCAGTCACGAGGAATGGGCCAAAATTCACACAACTTATTGTGGGAAGGCTACCCTAAACATTTGACCCAATTTAAAGGCAATGCTACCAAATACTAATTGAGTGTATGTAAACTTCTGACCCACTGGGAATGTGATGAAAGAAATAAAAGCTCTCTACTATTATTCTGACATTTCACATTCTTAAAATATAGTGGTGATCCTAACTGACCTAAGACAGGGAATTTTTACTGGGATTAAATGTGAAGAATTGTGAAAAACTGAGTTTAAATGTATTTGGCTAAGGTGTATGTGAACTTCCGACTTCAACTGTGTATCCTTATAACATATTCTATATGTCATTACGTCCATATCCCAGACTCTTACCCTGAACCCTATCTCCTGACCTCTCACCTCTAATATTCTTTCACTGAATTAATCTAACCTACACAGCTCTCCCCTCTTCACCCTTCACCTCTCTCAACCTCAGTCTCCCTCCATCTCTCATTGCCTCTTCATGCCTCTTATAGCCCTCTTCTCAACCCTTCAACCCTTCCCTCTTTCCTTGTCATCCTATCTGTCCTCCACCATCTCCCCTCTAACCTTTTCCCTTTCCCCTCCTCTCCTTTCCCTCTCCTCCCTCTGGCCTGATCCCAGTCTGTCTGAAACCTCAGTATCTCCTGACCTGAGTAAGTCCACTTTACTGTCTCTATATTCAACCCCGGTGTTGATCCACTCAGTAATGCTGAATGATGGAGAAAGTTGACAAACCTGTCAATGGCAACTTTTATGCTCTGTTCTGACAGACTGCGACTGGATATAAGTTTGCTTCAGCAGGTTTGTGTTTGTGTGTGTGTGTGTGGCTGTGTGTGTCCGTCTAGGTGTGTGTTAGCACAAACACTCTTTCCCCTGGCTGACCCTAGTGATAATCTGTAGTGAATGCTGAGGAAGTGTCTCTCCCCATTGAGGCTGTTCAGTCTTTGATGTACTGTCAAGGTTGTGAGGGATTTGCTAGGCTTTCTAGTGTGTAAGATTGGTCTGTGTGTGTGTGATCGGACTCTAGCCAGGAAGTGTCCAAATCTTATTTCACATCGACCCAAACGCGAACGCCTGATTGGCCGACACCGGCCCATGGTGAAGACTCAGAGCATAAGCGTGTTACACACACACATGCACCCACACACACAAACAGATCATAATTTTGTAATACATGGAGAGACAGGGCTTGAGAAATTCTGGGTTTTGGGTATTTGTTGTTGGATAGAGTGGTGGTTCTGCTGGATCAATACGCACACACACACACATCCTGCTGGTTTTATTGAGTAACAATGTGTGTGTGTGTGTGGGGGGGGGGGGGGNGTTCTAGACTACTAGTTAAATGGGACTACATTATACAGTGTTTGGGACTAGAGTAGCTTAGTGTGTATCTGTGTTTTAATACAATTGCAACAGCAACCCTAACAAAAGCGAGAGAGTGTATCTACTTTATGAAAGTACTTTCATATGTTTGTGCTTGTATTTATGTTGTGTCTTGCATGTGTCTCTGTGTTTCTTGTCCTCGAGTATTGTGTCTCAGTCTCTCTGTGTATTGTGTCTCAGTCAGTCTCTGTATTGTGTCTCAGTCAGTCTCTGTATTGTGTCTCAGTCAGTCTGTGTATTGTGTCTCAGTCAGTCTGTGTATTGTGTCTGTCAGTCTGTGTATTGTGTCTGTCAGTCTGTGTATTGTGTCTCAGTCAGTCTGTGTATTGTGTCTGTCAGTCTGTGTATTGTGTCTGTCAGTCTGTGTATTGTATCTCAGTCAGTCTGTGTGGACACTGGGTCTTCAGTGATAAGTGGTGCTGCTGTTGTTGCTTCTCTCTGCAGATCAATAGCCCTGTCACTGGTGACTGTATGACACACACGACACACACGACACACACACACACACACACACACACACACACACACACACACACACACACACACACACACACACACACACACACACACACACAGACACGCACAACAGATAAAAAGCCAATGATTCCCTCCCACCCAGCCATCCAGCCAGCCAGGCAGGCCTGCTTACAACAGAGAAAAAACACTCCCACTGTTCCACTCTGCGTGTTTCTCATTCTCTCTCTTACTCCCTCAGCCCATCTCCCCCCTCTATCTTTTCATCTCTCTCTCTCCCTTACTTTCTCAGCCCATCTCTCCCCTCTCTCTTTTCATTTCTCTCTCTCTCTTAGTCCCTCTGCCGATCTCTCCCCTCTCTCTTTTCATCTCTCCCTTACTCTCTCTGGCCATCTCTCCCCTCTCTCTTTTCATCTCTCTCCATTACTCCCTCTGCCCATCTCTCCATTCTCTCTCTCTCCATGACTTTCTCTTCTCATTCGTTTCACCCTCTGCATTTTTCTTCGACTTACATGCTTCTGTGTGTGTGTGTTTGTGTGTGTTTTTGTGTGTGTGTCTGTGTGTGTGAGTATGTAAAGGCGTGTGTGCTCGCGTACGTTGCCATGTTATATGCCTGCCTGCTTACTGTGAAGCCACACTCCCCTCTCCTCCACTCTTCTCCCCTCCACTCTACTCTCCTCCACTCTCCTCCCCACTCTTCACTCTCCTCTCCTCTCCTCTCCTCTCCTCTCCTCTCCTCTCCTCTCCTCTCCTCTCCTCTAGTGTTTATTATCCTAAGATATTATCTCTGGTCTCTCCTGACCAAACAAAGAGGCCTGTGTCTTGTCTCTTTATGTATTGGCAGAGATAGGACAGAGATTTCTGTTGGCTGTTTGACTGATTGGACATTAGATATGTCTGGCCTGGCACTCACTCACATTCAATAGGCTCATCATCATGCCCCACATACGTCAGGCTATGAGTCAGTCATGCTGAGATATGAGCAGGCTCATCAGCTCAATGGACTAAAAAGAGAAATAATATAATCTAGTCCCAAACACCCAGATACTCAGACACTCTGGGGAGATGGGGACCTGTCCCCACCACTTACTCAAAGCATAGATATTCAAAATTACAAGGAGCAGAGTTAATACCTATTTGCAAGTGATTGCAGTGCTTTTTCAAATCCTCGTTTCCTCCTCAAACCCGCCCTAGTCCTTTTTCTGCAATGCATGCAGGACACGGGGTCGTCGAGAGCTGCCTGAGCATGTTTCCTTCCCAAGCAGTCGATGCAGAGAAGGTGAGAGTCTTTCCTCGCAATCCGAAAGTGCAAGAACGTGGGGGTTTGAGTGCTTGGCATGGCTCTCCCTGGTATGGGGCAGCAGTGGCCATTGTAATAAAACAGTGTAGTGTAGTAGCGCCTGTTGTAGAAAATGACGTGTTAGCCCGGAGGGTTAGAATGGGCCTTGCGGCTATTAGCTAGCTAGCGACAGCGCGGCGTAATGCTATAGCCAGGCTAGTAAGGCGTTAGCTAACTAGCAGCTATCTAGTGTGGCTAAGGTATGCTGTCGCTAGCACAGTGCTAGCTAGCCGAAGGGGACCGTGTGGGAGCGGTGTTTGAGTTCGTGCTGATATCCTCCCAAGAACTTAAAGCCATCAGGCTAAACTTGGTAGTTTTAGTTAACACAAACGAGTGAACGTAGGTTAAACTAAACAAGAGAAAAGAGCTAGCAATGCTACAGTATGTGAAGATAGAATTGCTAGCTAGTGTGGTTAGCTTGCTTTCTAATAAGCTAGACAAGTTAGCTTAAGCCTTGCAGCGTGGGCTAACTAGGTATTGATAGCTAGCCATGTGACGCTATCTATCACGGGAGAGAGAAAAGGTATATATATTTTTTAATTGAACTCGAAGCAAAAACTTTTTTTCTGCAAGTATTCAACACTATCGAGTGGAGCTGAGGTCCTATGTTCGGCAGAGTTAACCTCATGGTTCTGACAACATTTAAGCAGGAAGACAGGGATCAAGTCGTGCTGAGGAGAGCTTCAGGAGCCTAATGACTCTTTGCAAGGAAGAGAGCGAGAATGGCCAGTGGGCGAGCGAGTGTCTCGGACAGAACTGTGTGATTGGTTACTTTATGTAATGGACAGAGCTGTAGTTGAAACTTCTCTGTCTGCTCCTGTATTTTAATCATGCCTTTGTATTGTGTACTTGTTTGCATGTATGTACACTCAACATCAATATAAACGCAGCATGTAAAGTGTTGGTCCCATGTTTCATGAGCTGAAATAAAAGATCCCAGAAATTGTTCATACGCACAAAAAGCTTATTTCTCAAATTTTGTGCACAAATCTTTTTACATCCCTGTTAGTGATCACTTCTCCTTTGCCAAGATAATCCATTCACCTGACAGCTGTGGCATATCAAGAAGCTGATTAAACAGTGTGGTCATTTCACAGGTGCACCTTGTGCTGGGGACAATAAACGGCCACTCTAAAATGTGCAGTTTTGTCACACAACACAATGCCACAGATGTCTCAAGTTTTGAGGGAGCCTGCAATTGGCTGACTGCAGGAATGTCCACCAGTGCTGTTGCCAGAGAAATTAATGTTAATTTCTCTACCATAAGCAGCCTCCATGACGTTTTAGAGAATTTGTCAATACGTCCAACCAGCCTCGCAACAGCAGACCACATGTAACCATGCCAGCCCAGCACCTCCACATCCGGCTTCTTCAACTGCGGGATCGTCTGAGACCAGCCACCCGGACAGCTGATGAAACTGAGGAGTATTTCTGTCTGTAATAAAGCCATTTTGTGGGAAAAAAAACTAATTCTGATTGGCTGGGCCTGGCTCCCCAGTGGGTGGATTTCACATGACTGGGAAGGGGCGCAGCCATGAGTGGGCCTGGGAGGGCATAGGCCCACCCACTTGGGAGCCAGGACCACCCATGGCTGCGCCCCTTCCCAGTCATGTGAAATCCATAGATTAGAGCCTAATTAATTTATTTAAATTGACTGATTTCCTTATATGAACTGTAACTCAGTAAAATCATTGACATTATTGCATGTTGCGTTTATATTTTTGTTCTGTAAATATTTGCTCACCAGATCATGTGACATATGCAATTAACCTCAAATTTATAGGCTGGTGTACAATGCATTCAGAAAGTATTTAGACCCCTCGACTTTTTCCACATTTTGTTACGTTACAGCCTAATTCTAAAATGGACTAAATTAAATGTTTTCCTCAAACATCTACACACAATACACCATAATGACAAAGTGAAAACAGGTTTTTAGATATTTTTGACAATTTAGAAAAAAATTAAACCGAAATAGCTTATTTACATAAGTATTCAGACACTTTGCTATGAGACTCGAAATTGGTGTTTCCATTGATCATCCTTGAGATGTTTCTACAACTTGATTGGCGTCCACATGTGGCAAATTCAATTGATCGGACACGATTTGGAAGGCACACACCTGTCTATATAATGTCCCACAGTTGACAGTGCATGTCAGAACAAAAACCAAGCCATGAGGTCAAAGGAATTGTCCGTAGAGCTCCGAGACAGGACTGTGTCGAGGCACAGATCTGGGGAAGGGTACCAAAAAATGTCTGCAGCATTGAAGGTCCCCAAGAACACAGTGGCTTCTATCATTCCTAAATGGACGAAGTTTGGAACCACCAAGACTCTTTCAAGAGCTGTTTGCCCGGCCATAACTGAGCAATCGGGGGAGAAGGGCCTTGGTCAGGGAGGTGACCAAGAACCAATGGTCACTCTGACAGAGCTTCAGTTCCTCTGTGGAGATGGGAGAACCTTCCAGAAGGACAACCATCTCTGCAGCACTCCACCAATCAGGCCTTTATAGTAGAGTGGCCAGATGGAAGCCACTCCTTAGTAAAAGGCACATGACAGTCTGCTTGGAGTTTGCCAAAAGGCACCTAAAGGACTCTCAGACCATGAGAAACAAGATTCTCTGGTCTGATGAAACCAAGATTGAACTCTTTGGCCTGAATGCCAAGCATCACGTCTGGAGGAAACGTGGCACCATCCCTACAGTGGTGGCAGCATCATGCTGTGGGACAAGTCTCTGAATGTCCTTGAGTGGTCCAGCCATAGCACGGACTTGAACCCGATCTAACATCTCTAGAGAGACCAGAAAATATTGACGCTCCCGTCCAACCTGACAGAACTTGAGAGGATCTGTAGAGAAGAATGGAAGAAACTCCCATTCCAAGCCAAGCTTGTATGTAGCATCATACCCAAGAAGACTTGAGACTGTAATCGCTGCCAAAGGTGCTTCAACAAAGTTCTGAGTAAAGGTTCTGAATAAAAAAAAAATCTTTGTCATTGTAGAGTTTTAGATTGTGTTTAGATTGATATAGGAATTAGTTTTTTTCTGTGGTGAAATGCGCAAAGATGAATTCCCATATGTGCTACATCTCACTCATATAATCGTAGAACCAGGGATACGAAAGCAGCCTTAAGTTTCTATGTTCTTTAGGTGCAAAAACACTCACCTGCTTGTTGTAATGGTTTAACTCGTTTGAGCAATTTGTACATTTGATTCCCTGCCACCAATAGGTAACATAACTCATGGCTTCATGCTAGCTCTACTGTGGAGAGCCTGTGAGTGTGATGGGAAGCTGCTGTGATTCTTATATCCTATTTCCACCTCTCCCTCTCTACTGTCTCTCCTCCACCTCTACCTCTTTGTCTCTCCTATCTCCCTCTCTTCTTTCCTCTTTATCTGTCTGTCTGTCTGTCTGTCTGTCTGTCTGTCTGTCTGTCTGTCTGTCTGTCTGTCTGTCTGTCTGTCTATCATCCTATCTTCCTCTCTCTCCCAGGAGCTTAATTGGCTCACACGGGGTTCTAGAGGAGTGACCGGCATCCACGGCCCATGATCGTCTCTGTATCTGACAGCTTGTTACCACAATGGAGACGGATATCCACACACCTCAGATAGTCATCACTAACTGTCTCCTTGTAGGACTACCACCTGAGTCTCTCTCGCTCTCGCTCTCGCTCTCCTCCCTTCTGCCTCCTTCCGTCCTCTCACCCATCCATCTTTCACTCTACCTACTCTTATCGGTTCTCTCTCCACCTTATCTCCCTTGACTCCCCCTTTTCTCCTCTTCCTCTAACCTCTCCACTATTACTTCATCACTTCCTTCTCTTTTCTCCTCTTCCTCCAACCTCTCCTCTGTCTATTACTTCATCACTTCCTTCTCTTTTCTCCTCCTTCCCCTCTCCTCTCCTCACCCTGTCTACTCCTTGTCAGCCACTCAGGAGAAACTCTCTAGTTTACGTAATTATTGGAAACAATGTTTCTCTTTCTCCCTCTTTCCCTCTTCAACATCATCTCCCTTTTCCCTCTTACTTATTCTCTCTCTCTGTACTTCTCTTCACACCTCTCTGTCACATCCAGGATAAACTCCGTTAGCACCTGGTCTCTCTCTCTCTCTGTGTGACAGGG
Source organism: Hucho hucho (assembly GCA_003317085.1). NCBI lineage: Eukaryota > Metazoa > Chordata > Actinopteri > Salmoniformes > Salmonidae > Hucho > Hucho hucho. The sequence goes on from QNTS01005040.1 coordinate 42,791, forward strand.
CTGTAGAGGGGTTTAAGAGACTCCACAGAGACCAGGGTACCACTTCTGACTCAACACCAGGTACCCCACAGCCAATCAGTGGATGGCAGCAGGCACACGTAGCCAATCAGTGCACGGGCCGGCTCTCATGTGGTGATGATGGATGGCGTGATGATGGAATCTGTGCTATTGAAATCTGATAAAGTTCTCGTCATGGAATGTGGTGTGTACATGGTACTCTCTCTCTCCTCCTCTTCCTCTCATGCACTGATGAATCCACACACATATACATGCAACACACACACACACGTGCATGCGAGTTCACGCAAATGCAAACACACGCACACACTCTCCCTATATGGTTCTGGTTCTGTGCCTGTGTATTCCAGAAGGTTCTGTCTGGCTGCACACTAACTGCTGTGTTCTGTATTCCAGAACGTTCTGTCTATCTGTCTGATTCTCTGTCTAATTCTAACCTCATAGAATTACAATGCAATGTCTATCAAGCATATTCTCTCTACCCAGCCTGCTCTACCACTCTACCCTCACCCATACTCTCTCCATCTCTCTCCAGTAACACCTTACCCTAACAACTCATCCATCCTGATAGACAGAGCGAAATAATGGAAGAGAGGAAAAAACGAGCACAATTGCTCACTTTGTTCCAGCAGGTGTGTGGCAGGAACACCTATTGTCATTATGTGTCATTCAAAGGTGTAGCGGCTTATTCAATTCCCCTCTGATTTCAATGTGTGTGTCAGATCCTGCCTCAGCCTGTGCATCTATATGTACCTCTCTGGCATGCCTGTTGAATGGAGATGGGGTTTAAATGGCTGTTTGATGGGCTCTGTTAACCCTGTGGCTCCTGGCTGGGCCTGTGAGTGTGTGGGGAGAGACAGAGACACGCTCCACTGAATACTGGACTGACTAGAGAGAGAGAGAGAGGCTACAGCACTGCAGCTGGAGACAATAGGATGGTTCAATGATAACAGCTCTATTAGGAACTAGGCTTCAAAGACTATGTTAGATGGATTAACAGGGGAATCGTCTTGTTGTCCTGTATATAGCCTACTACATGTTACTGTATGTTGTTGTCATTGTACGTTACAGGGTAGGAGAGGAGATTTTGACCAACAAAAACACATCAAAGCTCATGGTCCATCTACAGTAGCCATTTTATTTAAGGGAATATCATCCAATTTCAGAAATTGAGTTGAGTTTAGGATGTTTATGTAGTTACTTATTTTCGAGTATCAACCAAACAGACGTAGCGCCATATTTTGCCGTTGCCCCAGACAGTAGATGAAAGAGAGAGGTTATGTTGTAGTGTGGGGTTAGAGGTCAATCATTAGGGGTCAGGGTTAGGGTCCCCCATATTTCCCCTGATTAAAGGAGAGGTGGTTCAGGGTTTCTGGCCTCCAGATGACCTTTGGGAGATCAAAGCTCCTGTTGCTCCTTTCTCTGCAGTTTTTTCAGGAAGTTTAGCCGTTCAAAGAAAGTGGGAAGCGGGGAGGAAGAGGAAGGGGTGAGACTGACTGTGATGATAGATAAAGAGATAAAAGTAGAATTAAAGAGTGTATGATTGTGTGTGTGTGTGTGTGTGTGTGTGTGTGTGTGTTTGCATGTGCAGTTGCGTGAGTGAGCGAGAGAGAGAGAGAGAGAGAGAGAGAGAGAGAGAGAGAGAGAGAGAGAGAGAGAGAGGGAAAGAGATAACTATTGTTGTCGTCTCAAAAATGGTAATACTATATTACCTCCACCGACTCCCTGTCTGCTGTTTCCTGCCTGGGAATACAAGGTAGGGAGAAATAAGAGGAAAATACCAAGGGATGGAGGGAGAGGAAGGGATATGGAAGGGAGGAAGAAAATAGAGGAAGACACAACATGGTGAGGAGAAATAGAGAGTGAGATGGCAAACAGAGTGAGAAACATTAGTGTTTGTTATTTATCCAGTGTTTTAGTCGGACTAACAGTGTTACACTGGCAGTGTTACACAGGCTGGTTCTCAGTCTCTTGTCATGTCAAGAAAAGCTTTTCCTATTATTAATATCAAAGTGAGTAAAAAAAAGAGAGGAGATCGAGAGAGTTTAAAAGAGATAGGGAGAGGGGGATTGAGGGGATAGAGAGAGTTTAAAAGAGATAGGGAGAGGGGGATTGAGGGGATAGAGAGAGTTTAAAAGAAACAGGGAGAAGGGGATTGAGGGGATAGAGAGTGTAAAGAGATAGGGAGAGGGGAATTGAGGAGATAGAGAGTGTAAAGAGATAGGGAGAGGGGAATTGAGGAGATCAATAAGCTCAATGGCCTAACACACGCACACAAATACATACAATATACAGCACCAGTAAAAAGTTTGGGCACACCTATTAATTCCAGGGTTTTTCTTCATTTTTAATATTTTCTACATTGTAGAATAATAGTGAAGACATCAACACTATGAAATAACACATCATGTAGTAACCAAAAAAGTGTTCAACAAATCAAAATATATTTTATATTTAAGATTCTTCAAAGTAGCCACCCTTTGCCTTGATGACAGCTTTGCACACTTTTGGCATTCTCTCAACCAGCTTCATGAGGTAGTCACCTGGAATGCATTTCAATTAACAGGTGTGCCTTGTTAATAGTTCATTTGTGGAATTTCTTTCCTTCTTAATGCAATCAGTTGTGTTGTGACAAGGTTGGGGTGGTATACAGAAGATATCCCTATTTGGTAAAAGGCCAAGTCCATATTATGGCAAGAAGAGCTCAAATAAGAAAAGAGAAATGACAGTCCATCATTACTTTAAGACATAAAGTTGTCAATCCGTAAAATGTCAAGAACTTTGAAAGTTTCTTCAACTGCAGTCGCAAAAACCATCAAGCGCAATGATGAAACTGGCTCTCATGAGGACCGCCACAGGAAAGGAAGACTCAGTTGCCTCTGCTGCAGAGGAGAAGTTAATTAGAGTTACCAGCCTCAGAAATTGCAGCCTAAATAAATGCTTCACAGAGTTCAAGTAACAGACACATCTCAACATCAACTGTTCAGAGGAGACTGCGTGAATCAGGCCTTCATAGTCGAATTGCTGCAAAGAAACCACTACTAAAGGACATCAATAAGAAGAAGAGACTTGCTTGGGCCAAGAAACACGAGAAATGGACATAAGACCAGTGGAAATGTGTCCTTTGTTCTGATGAGTCCAAATTTGAGATTTTTGGTTCCAACCGCTGTGTCTTTGTGAGACGCAGAGTAAGTGAATGGATGATCTCTGCATGTGTGGTTCCCACCGTGAAGCTTGGAGGAGGAGGTGTGATGGTGTGGGGGTGCTTTGCTGGTGACACTGTCTGTGATTTATTTAGAATTCAAGACACAGTTAACCACCATATGTGCTCAACACGCTCAACACATGTGGGAACTTCTTCAAGACTGTTGGAAAAGCATTCCAGGTGAAGCTGGTTGAGAGAATGCCAAGAGTGTGTAAAGCTGTCTTCAAGGCAAAGGGTGGCTACTTTGAAGAATCTAAAATATAAAATATATTCTGATTTGTTTAACGCTTTTTCAGTTACTACATGATTCCATATGTGTTATTTCACTGTTTTGATGTCTTCACTATTATTCTACAATGTAGAAAATACCCGTGAATGAGTAGGTGTCCAAACTTTTGACTGTCACTGTACATCTAAGGTTAAGTGTGAATGCCCCATTGGTTGAGTAATACATGTTGTTTAGAGGTATATATACAGACAGTAACACAATACAGCATCACATTCACTGCCAGTGAGGAAACCACAAGACAGAAAGTAAAAACAGCCAAATAAAGAAGAGGAACATAAAGAACGGAGAGGAGCAACACTGCTATAATGAGGGGAAACGGTGTGAGACGGGCTGCAGGATGAAAGGATGAAAAAAGATAGTCGGAGAGCGAGGGATGGGAAAGGGTAATTATAGATACACTAGCATGCTGCTCAAGGTACAGAGAGATATGAAAAGTTGGTGCAATGGAGAGAGAGAAAGGGAGGAGTGGATAGTTTTGGCTGAGAGGCTTCTAGAAGTAAAAGTGTGAGATCTAGTGAATGAGAAGAAAGAGAAGGGTGGATAGTAGTTTGTTTGTTTATTTGGATCCCCATTTAGCTCCTGCAGAATCTACTCTACCTGGGGTCCATAGTTAGCACTGTCTTTGAGAGGCAGAGAACGAGCGAGAGAAAGATTGCTAGCTAGCTCTTTCGTGAAGAGCGAAAGAACAAGTGAGGGAGGAGAGAGGGAGAGAGGGAGGAGAGGGGGAGACACGGGTGGATAGTTAGCATGGTATCGGAGTGAACTTTTACCCAGTGCCTGTCCAGCTTAGACAGGTGTGTTTGTGTGTGTGTGTGTGTGTGTGTGTGTGTGTGTGTGTGTGTGTGTGTGTGCCTGTCGAGTTAAAGAGACAGGAGGGAAGAACATGGAGACTCTAATTGCACTGGTGACTGCCTTCTCAGACCTCAGAGAGACGGAACGAGAGAGAGAAAGAAAGTGAGAGAGAGGGAGTGAGGGGCGGGGTGAGATGGGGAGAGAGAGAGATAGAGAGATGGAACGTGGGAGAGTGAGAGAGATGGGGAGAGAGGGAGAGAGAGAGAGAGAGAGAGAGAGGGAGGGAGAGAGATAGACGGAGCGAGGGAGAGAGAAAGAGAGATGGGGACTGAGAGAGAAAGAGAGATGGGGAGAGAGAGTCCTGTACAGTAGGTGTTGGTGAAACATTTCCAGTAGGAGGGTGATATTACCTCCACACCTCCAGCCCTGACCCCACTCCACACCTCCAGCCCTGACCCCTCTCCACACCTCCAGCCCTGACCCCACTGTGTGGACACCTCCAGCCCTGACCCCACCGTGTGGACACCTCCAGCCCAGTGACCCTGCTCCAGCCTGGGCATGAATGTTATTTATTTTATACAGTCATTTTTGCTCATCTTTATCAATGGTGTAAATAATAGCCAGATCACCCGTATTCGACGTCCATCCATGTCTGAGGACGTCGGGAGATGACGTGGAAACCGGCCACTAGGGGCAACAGTGAGCGCTGTTACCTTCAAGTAGATTTCGGTTTTGCTAGAGCGTTGTGGACAGGGATGGCGAATCCAATTTCGAATCCAGCGCTAAAGTTGTTTTTGAGATTTTGGTTTTAAGCCTATACCAAACCTTAATCCTAACCTTAAAACATGTTGAGTTAATGCCTAAACTTAACCTTAAACATTTCGAAATTTGACGTTTGAGACTGTGACGTGAGACTGTGAGAGCTATTTGGTCAATAATAGCATCATGCAGATTTTGTTCAGTTTTGCAAGTAGGGATCAAATCTGAAGAGGGACGCAGAATTAAACACAACACAGGCCCACTGTAATCTGGTAATCTAGTGTTTTGTCCTCTAATCCACATGTCTCCTTATTGGACCAATAGCTGACCTCTGAATCCAACTGTCTGACCTATCACCTCCTCTCTGTGGATGTATTGCAATCCAATGAAGGCCATTGACTCTGGCCTGTAATTGATTATCTCAATTAGGTCTATGCAGCCTCCCCCTGGCTTGGTCGGACTAATCAAGCTTATTACAGGGCTCACCTCTGACACACACACACACACATGGGGACATGTATACACATGCAGACGGACGCGAACGTGGGCACACACACATACAAACACATACACACACATACAGCACACACACACACATTTAGACCAGGAGTTGGAACTGGTTCAAGGAACAAAACTGAAAACGGGAAAATGACAAACATTTTCAAGGAACCGAATAAGAACCGGGAACGAATGTGATCTATACTGTTCCGGAACAGAACCGTTATTTTAAAAGCATGGGAACCAGTTAATAACGTTCTTTTACATTCCGGAATTTTTTTTTTTTCTTCACAAAAAACTCTACAAAGTGCTTGTGCAAAGCGCTCCCTCTGTCAATCAGAAATTTAACTTCTTTGCCAGTGTGTGTGCTTGTGGGCTACCTGCCCTTCCATCTCCGAGGCATAGCTGTAGCCTGCTGACTTTACACGCGTGGCTTTTTTTTATGATTTCAATGCTAGTTAAGGACACTATAGATATCACGTTTCACACTGGATTTATTAACTACAAAAAGATAAGATGTGTTTTTAATTCAAGTGCTGCTATGCACACACAAGCTTGTTACTTAGCTAGCTTTTCTGGTCTAACGTTAAGCCAACTCTCGGAAGTTCAAAGACATTCAAAGTTCCTTCATAGAAGCCGCTCCTCCGTAGGTATAGTTCTGTGGGCCTACTTCACATAATTCATGTCCTCACAAGATGCCCAGCGCTTCAAGCCAAGCCTCCTCCTCCAACCGCTCTCGTTCTCTCCCCACCCGCAAAATTTCAGTTGCATCTTGCGTCCTACACTTGTCTTTCCATCACGCATGTAATCAACTCACTGAGCTATAGCTTGCCAGCTCCATAGCAAGCTGCTCTATACTGCATGACTGGTGAAGTCATTTCATGTCCAGATAAATGTAAAAAATAATATGATTTAAAAAGGATCAGAAAGGAACAATATAAACCAGTACTTTTATTTTCATTTGAACCGGGTTCACAACTTTATTTTGCCAGTCGGAACGGTGGAACTGAACGAACGAAAAATAATGGTTCTGTTCAGAACAAAACCATTGGAAAATACACACTCAAGTTCATACACGCATTAACACATGGACGTGTGCGCACGTGCAAGCAGACAGGCAGGCTCACACATACACATAATGCACACTTACACAAACACGCACACACATATGTAGACACACATGCACATCTGCGCATGCTGCACCCATGCATGAACTCACAAGCAGCAGACGCAAACTCTTACCCCCCCCCCTTCCTCCAACTCTGAGAAAGCCCCTCTGCCCTTGACCAAGTTTGTGTTTAAAGGCCCAGTGCAGTCTTTAAAAATGTATTTTTAAATCATCACTGTATGTCTAATAACTCCAAATATATTTTTTATTATTTAATTCACTGAGCCTACTTTTGTTATTTATTTAATACTCAGTCTGATCGTTTGGGCGTGTTGATACAAAGCCCTGATTGGCGAATAGGATCGTCTAGACCAGTGTTTCCCAACCCTGGTCCTTGAGTAACCCCAATAGTCACATTTTGATTGTAACCCTGGACAAGCACACCTGATTCAACTTGTCAACTAATCATCATGCCCTCAATGAGCTGAATGAGGTGTGCTAACCAGGGCTACAACTAAAATGTGTACTGTTGGGGGTACTGGAGGACCAGGGTTTGGAAACACTGGTCTAGACTAGAGCTTACCTCACTTAAGTAGGAGGATACATTTGCAAATAAAAGATGACTGGTCTTTGGTCAGAATAATCAGATCAGATTGTGATGTCATGCTATGGGCCAAACATTCCATCCCACCTGAACAAGCTGAAATTGAAGGCGTTTATTTTTTATAAAGCTCTTCCACTAAAACAGCGTTATTATCATTTTGACCATTCCAGATAGTTCTTTCAACCCAAAGTGTGGAAATATTCTAAAACGTTTTTGACTGCAGTGGGAGATTGTGCTATGATATAATGTCATAACTGACTAGATGAAGTGATTTATTAGTTTCACTATAGACCTTCCCTGCTTCCTTCCTGTCTTCCTCTGATAAACTGGATTCTCTATATTTTCTATTTCTGTCAGCTGTTCTCTAATGAGAGCTGACAGCACAATTCAGTACCACTTAGTTTGGTGGCAGAAAGTGCCAACTCCGGGCTCTTCATCACTGTGTGTGTGTGTGTGTGTGTGTGTGTGTGTGTGTGTGTGTGTGTGTGTGTGTGTGTGTGTGTGTGTGTGTGTGCAAATGAGCGAGAGAGGGGCTACCAGAGACCCAGACTCTATTTAAATGATGTTATCACAACCTACTGTTATCTCACACACACTGGATGAGAATGTGTTTGTTCTATGTGTGTATTGTGTTCTATGTGTGTATTGGGTTATATGTGTGTATTGTGTTCT
>QNTS01005041.1:11918-23906 GCA_003317085.1 Hucho hucho
ATTAACGAAAATAGCCAATTAAATTGATTTGAAAACCTAAAAACCGCTAGCGCTTCTGTTAAAACATAGGTGTATGTAAATGTGTATAAATAATGAATGATCAAAGTGTAGCTGATAGCCTATGCATACTGAGCCACCAGTCTCCTGACCGATGCTGCCGGGAGAGAGGCGCCAGACAACGTAGCAGGCTAAATGCCAGTAATGTTTGACAAATAGGATCAATATTAATATCTAAAGGCTTGATTCTGTCATACTCCAGGCACTGGTCCTTCTGGCAGGACAGAAAGGCCCGTGTCTGTTGTCCTTTGGAAAAGGGTGTTTTCCCGCGAATTGCATACAGCCTCCTGCCGTGTGCGAAATTGCTACGTTTATAACGTGAAGAAGTGGACTAATAGTTGATCAACATTTTAAGCTAAACGTTCTGATCTGTTGCGTCAGCCTCATTGCTTTTAGAAGGTTTTTTGATGGACAGTGGTTGTGTTAAATTTGTGATCTGACGCTGGAATATTTATTTGTCGCACAGAAGGACAAGAAGACCAATAGAATAGGTGAACTGTTGTACTATGGGGGACAGTAGACATAAGCTAGTTTTGCTGTCCGTTAGGCCTACTCATCTTGTTGGCTGACGAAAAGGTTAATGTGTGCCTCGGGATTCGATAAGGACGGGCGCCGTTGCATCCCTGATGAGTCAGTCTTCACTTGTAGCCTACTGAGATGAGTCAGTCTTCACTTGTAGCCTACTGAGATGAGTCAGTCTTCACTTGTAGCCTACTGAGATGAGTCAGTCTTCACTTGTAGCCTATTCCGGTGCTGAGTGGACTGTTCGAAGGAACTGATCAGGGCCTCCCGAGTGGAGCAGTGGTCTAAGGCACTGCATCGCAGTGCAAGCTATGCCACTAGGGATTCTGGGTTAGAGTCCAGGCTCTGTCGCAGCCGGCCACGACCAGGAGACCCATGGGGCGGCACACAATTTGCCCAGCGTCGTCTGGGTTAGGGGAAGGTTTGGTCGGCAGGGATGTCCTTGTCCCATCGCACACTAGTGACTCCTGTAGCGGGCCGGGAGCAGTGCACGCTGACCCAGTTGCCAGGTGTACGGTGTTTCCCCCGACACATTGGTGCGGCTGTCTTCCGGGTTAAGCAGGCATTGTGTCAAGAAGCAGTGCGGCTTGGTTGCGGTTTGGAGGAAGCACGGCTCTCGACCTTCACCTCTCCCGAGTCCGGACGGGAGTTGCAGCGATGAGACTAACTAACAATTGGATATCACAAAATTGGGGCTGAAAAAAATGTTTTTAAGAAAGGAAGAAAAAAAAAAGGACCTGATCACATTACAGGCATTGACTAATAAGAATTGAGATATCTGACAGAGCCATGTGAGTGAGGTGCTCCGGAGCTTAGCGATTGGCCGCTGGGAGAAGGGAATGGACACTATTATATCCAGCCAACGGGCACAACGGCACTTTGGCTGCAAGGAACGGATTTCTTCAGGGAGCATTACGGATGACATTAAGGGGACATCAAGGGCCATGGCGTGCTTCAAACCCGTCGCCAATCCCACTGGCTCCAGGTCATCTACAAGTCTCTGATAGGTAAAGCCCCGCCTTCTCAGCTCGCTGGTCACCATAGCAGCACCCACCCGCAGCACGCGCTCCAGCCGGTATATCTCACTGGTCCCCCCCCCCCAAAAGCCAATTCCTCCTTTGACCGCCTTTCCTTCCAGTTCTCTGCTGCCAATGACTGGAACGAACTGCAAAAATTACTGAAGCTGGAGACCCATATCTCCCTCACCAGCTTTAAGCATCAGCTGTCAGAGCAGCTCACAGATCTCTGCACCTGTACATAGCCCATCTGTAAACAGCCCAACCAACTACCTCATCCCCTACTGTATTCATTTATTTATTTTGCTCCTTTGCACCCCAGTATCTCTACTTACACATTTATCTTCTGCACATCTACCATCCCAGTGTTTAATTGCTATATTGTAATCACCTCGCCACCATGGCCTATTTGTTGCCTTACCTCCCTTATCTTACCTCATTTGCACACACTGTATATAGACTTATCTTTTTGTTTTTCTACTGTATTATTGGCTGTATGTCTGTGTATTCCATGTGTAACTCTTTGTTGTTGTATGTATCTAACTGCTTTGCTTTATCTTGGCCAGGTCGCAGTTGTAAATGAGAACTTGTTCTCAACTGGCCTACCTGGTTAAATAAATAAAATGGCAGGGAAATTTGAGGCCTGCATGACAAAGTTCTGCACAACTCTGACAGAAGAGTAATGACCTACACAACATTATTTAGTGTCCGTTGCTGCACTGCATAGCATTGTATTGTATTGCATTGTAGTGTATTGTATTGCAGTGCATTGTAGTGTATTGCATTGTGCTGTAGTGTGCTGTAGTGTACTGTATTGTACTGTATTGTATTGTACTGTATTGTACTGTACTGTAGTGTAGTGCATTGTAGTGCATTGTACTATAGTGCATTGTAGTGCATTGTAGTGTAGTGCATTGTAGTGCATTGTACTGTATTGTAGTGTATTGCATTGTAGTGTACTGTACTGTAGTGTAGTGTATTGCAGTGCACTGTAGTGTAGTGTAGTGCAGTGCAGTGCATTGTAGTGCATTGTAGTGCACTGTACTGTATTGGAGTGCACTGTACTGTATTGGAGTGCACTGTACTGTATTGGAGTGCACTGTACTGTAGTGCACTGTACTGCACTGCAGTGTATTGTAGTGCACTTTACTGTATTGTAGTGCACTGTACTGCACTGTAGTGCACTGTATTGTAGTGTATTGTAGTGCACTGTATTGTAGTGCATTGTATTGTACTGTATTGTGTTGCATTGTAGTGCACTGCATTGTAGTGCACTGCACTGTATTGTAGTGCACTGTACTGCACTGTATTGTAGTGCACTGTACTGTATTGTAGTGCACTGTACTGCACTGCATTGTATTGTAGTGCACTGCACTGTATTGTAGTGCATTGTAGCGCACTGTACTGTATTGTAGTGCACTGTACTGTATTGTAGTGCACTGTATTGTAGTGCACTGTACTGTATTGTAGTGCACTGTACTGTATTGTAGTGCACTGCACTGTATTGTAGTGCACTGTACTGCACTGCACTGTATTGTAGTGCACTGTACTGTATTGTAGTGCACTGTATTGTAGTGCACTGTATTGCACTGTACTGTATTGCAGTGCACTGTACTGTATTGTAGTGCACTGTACTGCACTGCACTGTATTGTAGTGTACTGTATTGTAGTGCACTGTATTGCACTGTATTGTACTGTATTGCAGTGCACTGTACTGTATTGTAGTGCACTGTACTGCACTGCACTGTATTGTAGTGCACTGTACTGTATTGTAGTGCACTGTATTGTAGTGCACTGTATTGTACTGTATTGTAGTGCACTGTACTGTATTGTAGTGTACTGTATTGTAGTGTATTGTATTGTCTTACAGCACTGATAACCAGTCTAATAGGTACGGTAGAATGAGTCCTGTTCAGCAGCTTCAGAGGGAGAGCTTTGGCACTGCCACCTGCCAGGTCTCCAAAGTCCAGACTGCCACACTTCCCTACATCCACCTGGAGAGGAGAAACCAATCATAACACAATGGGTTATCTACTACAGTGGAGAAACAACATCATTGATATCAACCAACTAGAACACAGAGACCTTGAGGTTCTACACAACTCTTATTTCAAAACACTGAAATATAAGAAGTAAAACAAACCAAACCAAACAGGAAGCATGCACACGTAGTAGGTGTCCTTCCTGTCCTGACATGGACTCAAAGCTAACGATCGACATTAGTTACACCCACTCGTCACTTGGGATTAAAGCTAACAAGCCAACAATTGCTCAGCCACACCCCCTCACCTCCAGAGCAGGGTTCTCTGCCATGGCGACGAGGACCACCCTCTTGGCGAACACCTCGGCGCGGGCGACGGCCTCGGCCTCAGCGGAGGCAGGCCAGGAGGAGACACTGAGGACAGCCTGGTACACCCCGGCCTGGGGAGGGATGAACAACACCTTCTGCTCCTCCGTGCTCTTAGGGCCGATGATAGTCTTGTTCTTCACTATCAGCCACTGGTACGGGAATGAATCCACCTGGGTGGGACAGGAAATGGCCATTATGGTTCCGACAACAGTTCCTAGTTATTCGGAGCGGTTACATTTCCAGGACTATTTTTTTGGCTCTCAATTTCCTTAAAATATTCTCTTAGCAGAATTTATTTTTTTACATTGACATGCTTTGAGAAGCCACACGTTTGTTGACGCTATTTCAGACCATACAATTATCTGTAAATCATTGTCCTCTTTAACAAATTTCATTAGAAACAAAATGACTCACCTTCTCTCCGTCGATGGCCAGGCTGGTGACGGTGATGGAGACCTGCTGCCAGCGCTCGGAGGGGTTGAAGATACCCAGCGAGGTCTGGGATGAGATGCCCACACAGCAGGCATGGGGGAACCTCAGCTCCTCAGGGATCACGACCTGGGCTGGAGGATTGGAAGGAGAGGGATCCAGGGTTATCCTAAAGCTTACAAAATGACACGCATTTATCAGTCAAGATTGAGATGAACCGTTTCAAACTCTTCCCACTGCAACACACCCTCTTGTCTCGAGTGAATCAAGAGAACATTCCAGAACTGATTGAAGACTTACCTGTGAATTCAGGAAGGCTGCCGTTAGACCATGAGGCTACACAGTGCTGGTTGTAGTGGTTCCCCCCCATCAGTCCTGGGTCCAAGGGTTTGAGGTGAGGGTTAGAGCAGTGGTACAGACCCCCAGGACCTCCTGGTCCACCAGGCCCAGAGACACCCAGAGCCCCAGAGCTGTGGAGGTGCCTTACTAAGGGGTCAACGTTGGGTCCTAACCGTGAAGACATAGCGTGCCCATACAGGCCGTTCCCTGCTGCTGCCATGTGGTGGTAGGGAGCATGCAGAGGGGGACCAGGGTGTAGAGCTCCATCTGAGCCCAGGTTCTGCTGTGCCAGCTGGGAGCTGAAGAGGGAGCGGCCCGTCAGGAGGCCGGGGACCCCTGGAGGCAGGTCCACCATGGAGCCCTGGGGCTTGAAGCTAGAGATGGGCATGTAGCACGGGTCCTCGGAGGAAGGCAGGCCAAAGCCTGTCCTGGCCCCAGGATAGACCTCCCTCCCCTGGGCTGAGACCCCAGACCACTGCTGGTTCCCCTGGCCCCCTGTACCGCTGGGCTGCTGGATGTTCAGGTTGCTGGAGTAGCCAGAATCCACCTTGGTGAGGTGGTGTGAGCTGGATTCGGAGTGGCGTTTCTGCTGGTTGTAGTCTCTGTTGTTCCCACAGTAATAGTTACACTCACTCTGGCTGCGTGTACAGCCCAGACCTGAACCACTCCGCAGGTCTACCGAGCCACTACGAGGACCGTTCGAGTGGTGAGGAGACTCTGGGCTCTTGGACNAAGGGTCATGGCGTGCTTCAAACTCGTCGCCAATCCCACTGGCTCCAGGTCATCTACAAGTCTCTGATAGGTAAAGCCCCGCCTTCTCAGCTCGCTGGTCACCATAGCAGCACCCACCGGCAGAACGCGCTCCAGCCGGTATATCTCACTGGTCCCCCCCCCCCAAAAGCCAATTCCTCCTTTGACCGCCTTTCCTTCCAGTTCTCTGCTGCCAATGACTGGAACGAACTACAAAAATCACTGAAGCTGGAGACTCCTATCTCCCTCTCTATCTTTAAGCACCAGCTGTCAGAGCAGCTCACGGATCTCTGCACCTGTACATAGCCCATCTGTAAACAGCCCAACCAACTACCTCATCCCCTACTGTATTTATTTATCTTGTTCCTTTGCACCCCAGTATCTCTACTTACACATTTATCTTCTGCACATCTACCATCCCAGTGTTTAATTGCAATATTGTAATCACCTCGCCACCAAGGCCTATTTGATGCCCTTCCTCCCTTATCTTACCTCATTTGCACTCACTGTATATAGACTTATCTTTTTGTTTTTCTACTGTATTATTGGCTGTATGTCTGTGTATTCCATGTGTAACTCTTTGTTGTTGTATGTATCTAACTGCTTCGCTTTATCTTGGCCAGGTCGCAGTTGTAAATGAGAACTTGTTCTCAACTGGCCTACCTGGTTCAATAAATAAATAAATAAAATGGCAGGGAAATTTGAGGCCTGCATGACAAAGTTCTGCACAACTCTGACAGAAGAGTAATGACCTACACAACATTATTTAGTGTCCGTTGCTGCACTGCATAGCATTGTATTGTATTGCAGTGCAGTGCATTGTATTGTAGTGTACTGTATTGTACTGTACTGTAGTGTAGTGCATTGTATTGTACTGTATTGTATTGTAGTGCATTGTTGTGTACTGTAGTGTACTGTAGTGTAGTGCATTGTAGTGCATTGTACTGTATTGTACTGTAGTGTAGTGTATTGCATTGTATTGCATTGTATTGTACTGTATTGTATTGTACTGTAGTGTAGTGCATTGTATTGTATTGTATTGTATTGTAGTGCATTGTTGTGTACTGTAGTGTACTGTAGTGTAGTGCATTGTAGTGCATTATACTGTATTGTACTGTAGTGTAGTGTATTGCATTGTACTGTACTGCAGTGTATTGCAGTGCACTGTATTGCACTGTATTGTAGTGCATTGTATTGTACTGTATTGTGTTGCATTGTAGTGCACTGCATTGTAGTGCACTGCACTGTATTGTAGTGCACTGTACTGCATTGTATTGTAGTGCATTGTACTGCACTGCATTGTATTGTAGTGCACTGTACTGTATTGTAGTGCACTGTACTGTATTGTAGTGCACTGCACTGTATTGTAGTGCATTGTAGCGCACTGTACTGTAGTGCACTGTACTGTACTGTAGTGCACTGTACTGTAGTGCACCGTACTATAGTGCACCGTATTGTAGTGCACTGTACTGTAGTGCACTGTACTGTAGTGCACTGTACTGTAGTGCACTGTACTGTAGTGTACTGCACTGTATTGTAGTGCACTGTATTGTAGTGCACTGTACTGTATTGTAGTGCACTGTACTGTATTGTAGTGCACTGTACTGTATTGTAGTGTACTGTATTGTAGTGTATTGTACTGTGCTGTACTGTACTGTAGTGCACTGTATTGTAGTATACTGTAGTGCACTGTACTGTAGTGCACTGTATTGTAGTGCACTGTATTGTAGTGCACTGCACTGTTTTGTAGTGCACTGCACTGTTTTGTAGTGCACTGTATTGTAGTGCACTGCACTGTATTGTAGTGCACTGTATTGTAGTGCACTGTACTGTATTGTAGTGCACTGTACTGTATTGTAGTGCACTGTACTGTAGTGTATTGTATTGTCTTACAGCACTGATAACCAGTCTAATAGGTACGGTAGAATGAGTCCTGTTCAGCAGCTTCAGAGGGAGAGCTTTGGCACTGCCACCTGCCAGGTCTCCAAAGTCCAGACTGCCACACTTCCCTACATCCACCTGGAGAGGAGAAACCAATCAGAACACAATGGGTTATCTACTACAGTGGAGAAACAGCATCATTCAAAACACTGAAATATAAGAAGTAAAACAAACCAAACCAAACCGGAAGCATGCACACGTAGTAGGTGTCCTTCCTGTCCTGACATGGACTCAAAGCTAACGATCGACATTAGTTACACCCACTCGTCACTTGGGATTAAAGCTAACAAGCCAACAATTGCTCAGCCACACCCCCTCACCTCCAGAGCAGGGTTCTCTGCCATGGCGACGAGGACCACCCTCTTGGCGAACACCTCGGCGCGGGCGACGGCCTCGGCCTCAGCGGAGGCAGGCCAGGAGGAGACACTGAGGACAGCCTGGTACACCCCGGCCTGGGGAGGGATGAACAACACCTTCTGCTCCTCCGTGCTCTTAGGGCCGATGATAGTCTTGTTCTTCACTATCAGCCACTGGTACGGGAATGAATCCACCTGGGTGGGACAGGCAATGGCCATTATGGTTCCGACAACAGTTCCTAGTTATTCGGAGCGGTTACATTTCCAGGACTATTTTTTTGGCTCTCAATTTCCTTAAAATATTCTCTTAGCAGAATTTATTTTTTTACATTGACATGCTTTGAGAAGCCACACGTTTGTTGACGCTATTTCAGACCATACAATTATCTGTAAATCATTGTCCTCTTTAACAAATTTCATTAGAAACAAAATGACTCACCTTCTCTCCGTCGATGGCCAGGCTGGTGACGGTGATGGAGACCTGCTGCCAGCGCTCGGAGGGGTTGAAGATACCCAGCGAGGTCTGGGATGAGATGCCCACACAGCAGGCATGGGGGAACCTCAGCTCCTCAGGGATCACGACCTGGGCTGGAGGATTGGAAGGAGAGGGGTCCAGGGTTATCCTAAAGCTTACAAAATGACACGCATTTTTATCAGTCAAGATTGAGATGAACCGTTTCAAACTCTTCCCACTGCAACACACCCTCTTGTCTCGAGTGAATCAAGAGAACATTCCAGAACTGATTGAAGACTTACCTGTGAATTCAGGAAGGCTGCCGTTAGACCATGAGGCTACACAGTGCTGGTTGTAGTGGTTCCCCCCCATCAGTCCTGGGTCCAAGGGTTTGAGGTGAGGGTTAGAGCAGTGGTACAGACCCCCAGGACCTCCTGGTCCACCAGGCCCAGAGACACCCAGACCCCCAGAGCTGTGGAGGTGCCTTACTAAGGGGTCAACGTTGGGTCCTAACCGTGAAGACATAGCGTGCCCATACAGGCCGTTCCCTGCTGCTGCCATGTGGTGGTAGGGAGCATGCAGAGGGGGACCAGGGTGTAGAGCTCCATCTGAGCCCAGGTTCTGCTGTGCCAGCTGGGAGCTGAAGAGGGAGCGGCCCGTCAGGAGGCCGGGGACCTCTGGAGGCAGGTCCACCATGGAGCCCTGGGGCTTGAAGCTAGAGATGGGCATGTAGCACGGGTTCTCGGAGGAAGGCAGGCCAAAGCCTGTCCTGGCCCCAGGATAGACCTCCCTCCCCTGGGCTGAGACCCCAGACCACTGCTGGTTCCCCTGGCCCCCTGTACCGCTGGGCTGCTGGATGTTCAGGTTGCTGGAGTAGCCAGAATCCACCTTGGTGAGGTGGTGTGAGCTGGATTCGGAGTGGCGTTTCTGCTGGTTGTAGTCTCTGTTGTTCCCACAGTAATAGTTACACTCACTCTGGCTGCGTGTACAGCCCAGACCTGAACCACTCCGCAGGTCTACCGAGCCACTACGAGGACCGTTCGAGTGGTGAGGAGACTCTGGGCTCTTGGACTGTCTAGGAGGACAGAGGACGTCTGTAGAGCGGTTAGGAGGTAGATCCTGACCTGTAGAACTCTGAGTATCAGGCCCTTCTACCGGAGGGGTGGGACTGGCCCTGATGATAGTGGTGCTCAGAGACATGGTGCCATTACTCTGGGGAAGGGAGAGGGATTAATAGCATGCAGTCAATGGGTTATTCCTTCATGTAGTAACTCCAGTACATGACATAGCTAGCAGAGTTTTTTCCAGGCAGATGACCGTCATTCAACTTAACGTTGTGCATCAACGAACAAGACAAGCACCCAAAACTCGAGGTTACTTTCCCTCGGTTCTCTGATAATGAGATACTCACCCCTTGACTTTATCCACAAAACACTTCGTAAATGTCTAAGTGGAACATTTGAAAAACATTTTTTAAAAATAAAACCCTAATATATGTCACCTAGATAAGTATTCAACCCCCTGAGTAAATACATGTTGGCAGCGATTACAGCTGTGAGTCTTTCTGGGTAAATCTAAGAGCTTTCCACACCTGGATTGTGCAACATTTGCCCATTCTTCTTCATGTTCTGTCAAATCGGTTGCTGATCATTGCTAGACAACCATTTTCAGGTCTTGCCATAGATTTTAAAGCAGATTTAAGTCAAAACTGTAACTCGGCCATTCAGGAACATTCACTGTCTTCTTGGTAAGTAACTAGATTTGTAGATTTGGGCCTTGTGTTTTAGGTTATTGTCCTGCTGAAAGGTGAATTCATCTCCCAGTGTCTGGTGGAAAGCAGACTGAACCAGGTTTTCCTCTAGGATTTATCCTGTGCTTAGCGCCATTCAGTTTATTTTTATCCTAAAAAAACTGCCCAGTCCTTAACTATGGCAAGCATACCCATAACATGATGCAGCCACCACAATGCTTGAAAATATAAAGAGTGGTACTCAGTAATGTGCTGTATTGGATTTGAACCAAACATAACATTTTGTATTCAGGACAAAAAGTGAATTGCTTTCCCACATTCTTTTGCAGTATTACTTAAGTGCCTTGTTGCAAACAGGATACATGTTCTGGAATATTTTTATTCTGTACAGGCTTCCTTCTTCTCACACTGTCATTGAGGTTAGTATTGTGGAGTAACTACAATGTTGTTGATCCATCCTCAGTTTTCTCCTATCACAGCCATTAAACTCGGTAACTGTTTTGAAGTCACCATTGTCCTCATGGTGAAATCACTGAGCGGTTTCCTTCCTCTCCGGCAACTGAGTTAGGAAGGACGCCTGTATCTTTGTAGTGACTGGGGTGTATTGATACACCATCCAAAGTGTAATTAAGAACTTCACCATGCTCAAAGGGATAATCAATGTCTGCTTTTTTTTTTTTTTACCCATCTACCAACAGGTCGCCTTCTTTGCGAGGCATTGAAAAACCTCCCTTGTATTTGTGGTTGAATCTGCGTTTGAAATGCACTGCTCGACTGAGGGACCTTACAGATAATTGTATGTGTGGAGTACAGAGGTGAGGTAGTCATTCAAAAATCATGTTAAACACTATTATTGCCCACAGAGTCCATGTAACTTATTATGTGACGTAAGGACATTAATGATCCTGAACTTATTGGTTTGTAAAACTAAATACAAATCCTGACATTATGGGGTATTGTGTGTCGGCCAGTGACAAATCACATGCAAACCATTTTAAATTCAGGCTGTAACACTGAAGGCACTGTATCTCAGTGGGATTTCGCTCGGGCGATCACAAATGACCAAGACACCAAATCGACACAACATCTGTCGGAGACCTGTCCTCTGATCCTTCTCAAAGCCTCTATTCCTTTACCTCTTGCAAGCCGGGAAATCTGGTGAGATCGCTCACTCATTATCAGTGAACCGTGCCAACGCAAGTAACAGTTCACTTTCAAATACTGGTTTCAATATCTCACCGTGGGAAAGGGCAAGCCTCCATATCGTAGACATGCACTCCGAAGCCAGGGTAGTCTGACACAGAGGACCGTATGAGGGATAGACCAAATTGCTGAAAAGAAAATCTCTTGCAAAGAGATGCATTTGACAGTGACCAAGAGGTAAGCACACCTCTGGTGGAATGAGCCATCAAGCCCTCTGGGGGGTGTAAACCCTTTCCATTACAACACAACACAATATAATAGCCTGCACTATCAATCCAGTGGATAGGCGTTGCCGGGAGGGGCCTCCCTTCGGCAGGGTTAGGTAACAAGCTCACCTTGGATAACCGCGGGGAAAGTTGGCGGCACGAACGGTGAACTGACAGGGCGTGCAACACACTCACACACTCTTCAAGCAGTAAGACTGTCTCCACGCTTTCCAGCGGCTCGAAAGGCTGCTGGGAAATAGCTTCAAGCACAATAACAAAACAACAAAAATGTCCCAAGGTGGGACTAATGGCTTGGAGACCAGGCATAAGCAATGCACTCCCTTCATAAAACAACCATGGGATGTCTCCCAACTGTGGCATTGTCAAAGTCTACACGGCAGGCTGAGACAGCGGCTCGTCTACACGGCAGGCTGAGACAGCGGCTCGTCTACACGGCAGGCTGAGACAGCGGCTCGTCTACACGGCAGGCTGAGACAGCGGCTCGTCTACACGGCAGGCTGAGACAGCGGCTCGTCTACACGGCAGGCTGAGACAGCGGCTCGTCTACACGGCAGGCTGAGACAGCGGCTCGTCTACACGGCAGGCTGAGACAGC
>QNTS01005042.1:0-35695 GCA_003317085.1 Hucho hucho
GGCGTGCCCAAAGTAAAATGCCTGCCACTCAGGCCCAGAAAATAGGATATGCACATAATTAGTACTATTGGATAGGAAACACTCTGAAGTTTATAAAACCGTTAAGATAATGTCTGTGAGTATAACAGAACTGATATAAAACCCGAGGAAAATCCATGCGGATTTGCAGTTTTTTTGTAGATGACCTTTTTCTCCAAGTTGCCTATTGCATACAATGTTATGTAGGACTGAGACTGCAGTACCCATGGCTTCCACTAGATGTCAACAGTCTTTATACAAAGTCTGGAAGGTCTAGCAGTAAGCAGAACGGATAGGAAGAGGAAGTAGTCAGGGGACCACTTTGGTTTACAACGTTTGACGGGCGCGAGATTGTGAACGCACACCACTTTATTTTCCTTTCCTATTGTTCACGTTATCGTCCGGTTGAAAAATTACAGTAAATATACATAAAAGGACACCTAAGGATACATAAAAAATTATGTTTGATTTGTTTGTAGAAAGTTTATAGGTACAATTTGAACGTGTTCTCTTCACGGTTCAATGGGCGACTCAACGGTGTATTTTCTGATCATAACGCGCCAACCAAACTGAGATTTATGGATATAATAAATTACTTTTTCTAACAAAAGAACTATTGGATGTCTTCGTTGGACACTTGGGAAGCCCTCAGCAGAAGTTCTTCGAAAGGTGAGTGATATTTTTTATCTCTTATATGGGTTTTGTGCTCGCGCTGGATATGAATTTATGCTAATGTGGAAAATATGTGGGGTGCTATCCTCAAACAATAAAATGTTGTGCTTTCGCCGTGAAGCCCTTTTGAAATCTGACAATGCTGTGATATTGCCAAGAAGCAGAGCTTTTGATGACTATGCAACACTTGTATATTGATGAATGTTTAATAATTCAACTTTTGGATTTTGAATTTGGCGCCTTACATTTCACCGGATAGTGTCGGGAGTCTACTCCCTAAGTAGTTAACAGTTACACAGCACTTGAACTGGATTTGATGGAGATCTACTCTGAGCACTATAACTGGGGAGTCCTTGAAGGGCTATATAGTGGAAATGGCAACATAGCAGAACAGATTTGGTGAGAAGTTTCATAAATCCATGGTGAAAGGCTACTGATTTTCTGACAGCCCTTTTTTAATATATTTTTTTATCTATATTTATACAATTGGACTTTTTCTCATTGAGATAACATCTCTTTTCCAAGAGAGACCTGGTCCAATAGCAGCAGGAGGAACGATGTTTCAGACAAAACTTCTTAACTAAACTAAACACACATACAGTACAACAATTACATATTACGTGAAAAACACGAAAGTCTTGACTAAAAATAGCTGTCCTAAAGACAATTACAGTCTTCTATGATATATACATCGATCAAGTGTTTAAACTCCACCATCGAAACTACATCATCAAATTTTTAAATGTTCAGGAGAGAATTCCAGGACAACGGAGCTAAGTAACAAAAAATATTTCTACCATGACCTGTTCTAATTTTTGGTACTGTTAGAAGAAAATGAGAATGGGACCATAATTGATATTTATTTACCTTCCTGACTAAAAAAAGAAGAGAGATAAAATGGCATTTTACCCAATATGGCCTAATAAATCAGTGTATACCAGTGTTTAAGCCTACACAAGGTCAATGACGACTGGCAAACAGCGCTGTAGAGATCATAATGATGTGTTAGACGTTTTTGATTTGTAATGAACTTGAGGGCTGCATGACACACTGAATCAAGTGCTCTCAGGGTAGTGGTTGAGGCCCGCATATACAGTTGAAGTCAGAAGTTTACATACACCTTAGCCAAATACATTTAAACTCAGTTTTTCACAATTCCTGACATTTAATCCTGGTAAAAATGTCCTGTCTTAGGTCAATTAGGATCACCACTTTATTTTAAGAATGTGAAATGTCAGAATAATAGTAGAGAGAAGGATTTATTTCAGCTTTTATTTCTTTCAACACATTCCCAGTGGGACAGAAGTTTACATACACTCAATTAGTATTTGGTAGCATTGCCTTTCAATTGTTTAACTTGGGTCAAATGTTTCGGGTAGCCTTCCACAAGCTTCCCACAATAATTTGGGTGAATTTTGGCCCATTCTTCCTGACAGAGCTGGTGTAACTGAATCAGGTTTGTAGGCCTCCTTGCTCTCACATGCTTTTTCAGTTCTGCCCACAAATGTTCTATAGGATTGAGGTCAGGGCTTTGTGATGGCCACTCCCAATACCTTGACTTTGTTGTCCTTAAGCAATTTTGCCCCAACTTTGGAAGTATGTTTGGGGTCATTGTCCATTTGGAAGACCCATTTGCGACCAAGCATTAACTTCCTGACTGATGTCTTGAGATGTTGCTTCAATATATCCAATTTTCATCCCCATGCTGTCATCTATTTTGTGAAGTGCACCAGTCCCTCCTTCAGAAAAGCACCCCCACAACATGATGCTGCCACCCCCGTGCTACATGGTTGGGATGGTGTTCTTCGGCTTGCAAGCATCCCCTTTTTTCCTCCAAACATCATAATGGTCATTATGGCCAAACAGTTCTATTTTTGTTTCTTCAGACCAGAGGACATTTCTCCAAAAAGTACGATATTTGTCCCCATGTGCAGTTGAAACCGTAGTCTGTCTTTTTAATGGCGGTTTTGGAGCAGTGGCTTCTTCCTTGATGAGCGGCCTTTCAGGTTATGTCGATATAGGACTCGTTTTACTGTGGTTATAGATACTTTTGTACCTGTTTCCTCCAGCCTCTTCACAAGGTCCTTTGCTGTTGTTCTGGGATTGATTTGCACTTTTCGCACCAAAGTACGTTCATCTCTAGGAGACAGAACGCATCTCCTTCCTGAGCGGTAGGACAGCTGCGTGGTCCCATGGTGTTTATACTTGCGTACGACTGTTTGTTCAGATGAACGTGGTACCTTCAGGCGTTTGGAAATTGCTCTTGGCTGATTTCTTTTGATTTTCCCATGATGTCAAGCAAAGAGGCACTGAGTTTGAAGGTAGGCCTTGAAATACATCCACAGGTACACCTCCAATTGACTCAAATGATGTAAATTAGCCTATCAGAATCTTCTAAAGCCATTACTGGAATTTTCCAAGCTGTTTAAAGGCACAGTCAACTTAGTGTATGTAAACTTCTGACCCACTGGAATTGTGATACAGTGAAATAAACAATTGTTGGAAAAATTACTTGTGTCATGCACAAAGTAGATTTGCCAAAACTATAGTTTGTTAACAAGAAATTTGTGGAGTGGTTGAAAAACGAGTTTTAATGACTCCAACCTAAGTGTATGTAAACTTCCTATCATACACTTGTGTGTAGCTGGTGCGTGAGTCAGGCGCAGGAGAGCAGAAATGAGTGAATGAAAGCACTTTACTGTGGCACAGTAACAGTCACTGAATGCAATTGCGTCACAACAACAATACCTACAGAAAACAAGTGCGGCAGCACAAAACACAAAAAACAACAAGTCCAGCGCAAACCAGCCAGAACGTGCCACTGACAGTAAACAATTACATACACAGACATGGGGGAAACCAGAGGGTTAAATACATGACAAGTGATGAGGGAATGACAACCAGGTGTGTGGGGAAACAAGACAAAACAAATTGAAAATGAAAGGTGGATCGGTGATGGCTAGAAGACCGGTGACGTCGACCGCCCACCCCCGCCTGAACAAGGAGAGGCACCGACTTCGTCGGAGGTCGTGACACTTCCGACTTCAACTGTATATAACATCACTAAAATCTAAAATGTACATCGTACCAGCTCCTTCCTGGCCTCCAAAGAAAAACAAGCCTTTTAGGCAATAGCGATATATTAATGTGTGTACAATGTGCCCACTCGTGGTGGCAGGTGGCTGAGGGTGGAAGGTCACAGCAAGTTACGAAACAGCTAGCTCTGAACCTTGTTTACTGTACCCTCCAAGACAGTAAACAGGCCCAGAAAATTTAGTCATACATTTAACTAAACTTTCAGAAGTGTTTACTAGATTATGTCACATTCATTTTGAAGTTTTATCAGAGATTTCCTTCAGACAACATCCCATCATGGCGCCCCTCAGAGAAGTGACGCACACGAACATCCCCCAAACTCCCTTAATTACACCCAACAATGATATAGATGACAACAACTAAGCATAGCAATTTGGAGGTTGGGAACACCAGGGGAAGCAGATTGGCCATTACCCTTAAAAAGGTATCAATTTAGGGTTAATAATTAGTTGTGTTTGGGACAGTAATGTGGCGAGATGGCTCCCCTGATGGAGCTGGAAGAGACACAAAGAGATGGAACTGTTGCAGACGGACTGTAACAAGGAGAGATTGGATCCCAAGGGGAGAACATCGCTTATAATAGAGAAGTCTGAAAATTATGGAAGGTTATTATGGACCCAATTAAAGATGGAGGACTGCTCCTGTTGATGCACCGACGCGCCTTATCAAGTGCTGTTTATTTATATTCCCTGTGATGGATTCGTCACATCTGGCAGAGGTTTTTGAGTGCAAACAAATCAAGCTAAGCACATAAGTAGATAATACAGTATGTCAGGCGACACCTAATGTTTTTTAAACACCTAAAACAAAGTGATCCAATTTGATATAATCCGAAATGTAATGCAGTTCTCACACTCAAGAGAGGATGGAGGGACTGGATGGATGGAAGGATTTCTCTGGGTCCCTCATCTATATTCTGCTACTGTCCACATGAATGAATCAGATAGTGATGGTCTGTTTCTCTCTCCCACTCTCTCCCTCCCTTCCTCCATGTCTCTCTACCTGTTCTCTCTGCCATGACCCCTCACTGTCTTTCCCTGTCTATTTTATTTCCTCTCCATTTTCTTCTTATCCACTCTGTCCTCTCTCCTCCTCAACTCCATCCCTCATCTCTCCTTCATCGTGTACGTCCTCATCTTCACTTTCTCTTTCATTTGCTCTCCCCCTCTACTTGCTCTCTCATTCCCACCTTCTTCCCTTATCTACCTCACCTCTCTCGCTTATCCACTCTTTTTGGCTCTCTGTCTTTGGCTCTCCTCAACACATTCCCATGTTCACTCCTATCTCTCTCTCTTGCTCCTACGTATCTCCACCCCTCTATTCCTCTCTCTCACACCCTTCCCTCACATCTCCCTCCTCACTACCTCTCTTGCAACCCCTCCACTTCTCTTTCTTTCCAAATTTCTATCTTCCCCCTCTCTCTTTCTCACCATCTTTCCCTCTCTACGCCTACACCCCCCTTCTCTCACCACCTCCCTCCACACCTCTACTTCTCTCTCTTTTATCCCTCCCCGTCCACCATTCCACTTCCTTCTCTCCTTCATCCCTTCCCTTTGTCCATCCCTCCTCTCTCTCTTTTCCTCCCTCCTCCTCTCCCCACAGGTGGTGTGTGCATTGCCCAGTCTCTGAAGATCCCCAGGGAGCCCAAGCCGGGGGAGTTTGACAAGCTCATTCTGAGATTGCTTGAGACCTCCAACGCCCGAGCCGTCATCATGTTTGCCAATGAGGACGACATTAGGTGTGTGTCTCTGTCACACACACACACACACACACACACGTCCTCCTTCAGTCAGTGCACTCTAGTCGCCATCGAGTTAAAAACAGTGTTTATCCTCCATCACTCAATCCACAAACCCTTCACTGTGGATTGAGATAACGATGTTCCGATTAACTCCGGGACACTGTAGGTAAGACGGCCTGTCTATGCGGTGGAGTGCCTTGTATTGCAGTTCCTTTCAGCACATAAAGAACTCCGGTTATCTTGCCTTGATCTGAATAAAATTGAATTAAGCGGCAACGATAATCTGCACAGTTGAATATTAGAACTCAAATGAAATTTCTAATGCTCCTCAACCGAAAGCTCAGCACCTGAGGGTAATAAGTAAACTCAGTTTTCAAAACTCCTGAGGACTGGGTAGAGCCACACATCTTTCCTAAAATGGTTATATTAGACCGGAACTCCCTGAGGTTGAACTGAGAGAACGTCGGGTGAGGGTGACTTTGCAGGAATCAAAACTGTAATATGGTTTCCATTCACATTTACCAATTTCTTTAAATAGCTATATGGAAGCCATCAGGTTAGCAAAGCTTAGATGGATCATTGGAGATATTGGATACGTGTCTCAGATTAGACAATGACAGTTGAATATCTTTCTCTCTTATAATTGTATATTTATTTTATTTAACCCTTATTTTGATTGAGAACACATTTTCATTTACAGCAATGACCTGGGGAAAAGTTATAGGGGAGAGGAGGGGGGATGAATGAGCAAATTGGAAGCTGGGGACGATTAGGTGGCCATGATGGTACGGTATGAGGGCCAGATTGGGAATTTAGCCAGGACAACGGGGTTAACACCCCTACTCTTACGATAAGTGCCATGGGATCTTTTAGTGACCACAGAGAGTCAGGACACCCGTTTAATTCTCATCAAAAAGACGGTACCCTACACAGAGAAATATCCCCAATCACTGCCCTGGGGCATTGGGATCTTTTTTTAGACGAGAGGAAAGAGTGCCTCCTACTGGCTCTTCACACCACTTCCAGCAGCATCTGGTCTCCCATCCAGGACCTACCCTACTTAGCGTCAGTGGCAAGCCAGCAGTGGGATGCTGGGTGGTATGCTGCTGGATGATGTTGCGGTTGGGGTCGAATATATACAGGAAGTGAATCGGAATTAAGTGAATTGAAATTCAGTGAATCAAAATTCAATGAATCGAAATTCAGTGAATCGGAATGTAACAACTTTGTTTTCTTCTCACAGGCGTATCCTAGACGCGGCCAAACGCAATAACCAGACTGGTCACTTCCTTTGGGTTGGCTCAGACAGCTGGGGGTCCAAGATCTCCCCTGTGGTCCAGCAGGAGAGAGTGGCAGAGGGGGCCATCACCATCCTCCCCAAGAGAGCCTCCGTGGACGGTGAGAGAGCAGGAGACACTCAATCAATCATTCAAATGTATTTATAAAGCCCTTCTTACATCAGCTGATGTCACAAAGTGCTGTACAGAAACCCAGCCTAAAACCCCAAACAGCAAGCAATGTAGGTGTAGAAGCACGGTGGCAAGGAAAAACTCCCTAGAAAGGCCAGAACCTAGGAATAAACCTAGAGAGGAACCAGGCTATGAGGGGTGGCCAGTCCTCTTCTGACACTGAGCCTTATTGACCCTACTCAGCAAACAATGGGAAATAATGCATGTGTTTGAAGCACTGTGAGATCTACAGCACTTTTGTGTTGTAGAATGTGGCTTTAGGCTGAAATATGTTTATTTTCATCCTTATCTCAGCCTTCGACCGTTACTTCCGGAGTCGCTCCCTCTCCAACAACAGAAGGAACGTGTGGTTCGCGGAATTTTGGGAAGAAAATTTTGCGTGCAAGTTAGGGATGCATGGCAAGCGACCTGGGAGCCCCAAGAAATGCACAGGTACAGCATGTTCTTTCAACTAAAGCACTGAGGGAGCAGCATTATCTGGGGACGAGGAAAAGGATATCCCCTCTGGCAGAGGTCTGTGCATTCCCTCAGTGCAAACCTGACTGTTTAACCAGTGCACTGCAGAGATAGGCAGTGAACAGCAGAGAGACAATAGTCTGTTGCTGGGGTGTATCTTCATCCCAATGCTCTACAGAACATAACCATGATAGTCTGTACTATCTCACACCCCAGCCAATCAATACCATGGTTTTGGTGGCCAAGAGGTGATGGATGGATGGCACAGGAGGTTGGTGGTACCTTAATTGGGAAGGACGGGCTCATGGTAATGGCTGGAGCGGAATAGGTGGAATGGTATCAAATACATCAAACACAAGTGTTTGATGCCATTCCATAAGCTCTGTTCCAGCCATTATTATAACTCAAAACTCCAGTTATAGCACTGTAATTTCATTCCACCGGAATTTCACTTTCAATATCTCTGGGAATATGTAGGGGAAAGGGTTTGCTCTAGCTTGAAATGGGAAACATCCATATGTAGCACTCTTTGAATGTCCAGTAACTCTCTGAGACACAAACAACCATATTACAGAGACATGCTGTATGTCTGAAGATGTGGATGCATGTGTTTGTGTTGAAGACCTCTGGAGACAAAGGCATCAGATCCACACATTCTGTGTAAATGTGTTTCTTTGAGTGTGTGTGTGTGTAGGGAGACTTAATGTACGTACGCTGTGTTTGAATTCATTATATTTTTATAATAACAATTTTATTCATAAAAAATGCAGGATGTGAGTGTATTAATGTGGCTGTGTTTGAGCTTTTTTTCACCCCCAAAACTCTGTTTGTGTCTGGGGATATGCAGAGGCAGACGGCTGTCCGTTGCCCGTATCCCAGACGACACTTATTGTTCTGACACGGTAACTTGAAGTAATGAGAATAATTATGGAGCTGTCGTCACCGTGCTCTCTCTCTCTCTGGCTCTCCCTCCCCCCTCTCTCCGCTCCTTATCTGCAATAGGATGCACACAACGCTGCAGTGCTGATAGATTCGTCTGTGAACACAGCCAGATCGCCTGATTATTAGCATATTTTTTTTAAGTCAGTAGGGAAGGCATCAAATCACGACAGCGTGACCAAAAAATGCAGTGCATTCTGTCACAAACAAAGTGGATGTGCCATGGTCCAGCGAAAGCAAGTGGCACATACTAACTATTGTTAGAAATTTATAAAAAGGTCTTGCACTTAAGCCGACTGAGGGAGACAGCCAGATCAGCCCGAGGGTGTTCCAAAATGAATTCCACATCACTAAGCTTAGCACATACAGCGCTTGTCTACTGAGAGTTGCATTATGCTGACGACAATGTCCCCACTGTGTGGGCGAAAAAAATGTAATCCTTGATGATTTTGAGGAGTTTTTCTGGAACACAGGCACTTTGGGCCAAATTCTTTGGAGACATGGCAGACACACCAAACAGGATTTGGTAAATGCCAGGCAGAGTAGCCAGGCAGCAACAGGACTGAGAAGAAGAAAAAAGAAACACCAATCTCAGCTTTCCAAATATACCCCCATGTTCATATCTCCCTCCATTATAAAGCTCATGTAATTTTGCCTGAGCAAGGTAGACAGTTTGAAATCTGTTTGCCCCTGTCAGAAGCACTCTGGGCTTTTTCACTCTATTCTTTCCCTGGTGTGGGAGCGAGGGGAGCAGCTTGAGTAAATTTTATTAGCAACTTGAGATTGAGTTTTAGTGCCGTGAGGAGAGTAGCTGCATGGGCATCTTTTATCAAGAGCTGTCGCTGTCTGCAGAGTAATCATGCAACAAGACAAACGGCTGAATCAGCACCACCTCTGATCATTGTCCATAGGTGTGTTTGTGTGTGTGTGTGTGTGTGCTTATTTTTTTGTTTGTGGCCATTGCAATATCACACAATATCCCCATCCCTCTCTTAAACCTATAAAGAAAAGGAAAAGTGCTGACATGCTAAAGAATGCATTTTGTGTTTAGAACCAGGTGTTTGGTGCAGACATATAGTACCAGTCAAAGATGCCAAGAGTGTGCAAAGCTGCCATCAAGGCAAAGGGTGGATACTAATTTTAAATATATTTTGGTTTTATAACGACACAAGGCGAGACCCAGATGCAGACACAGGAGGCAGATTGTTCAATAAATATCAGAGACTCGAACCATGAGGGGCAGGCAAGAGGCAGGTCGAGGACTGCCAAGAGTTCATAACCAGGTCAGTGTCCGAACAGTACAGGGTGGCAGGCAGACTCAAGGTCAGGCGTAGGCAAAATGGTCAGGCAGGCGGGCTCAGTGTCAGGCCAGGCAAAAGGTCAGAACCGGGAGGACTAGAAAAGAGAGACTAGGAAAAACAGGCGCTTGGAAAAAT
Source organism: Hucho hucho (assembly GCA_003317085.1). Taxonomy (NCBI): domain Eukaryota; kingdom Metazoa; phylum Chordata; class Actinopteri; order Salmoniformes; family Salmonidae; genus Hucho; species Hucho hucho. The sequence goes on from QNTS01005042.1 coordinate 9,828, forward strand.
GCTGGTTGACTTGGCAAGACAAGACGAACTGGCAACAGACAAACAGAGAACACAGGTATAAATACACTGAGGGTAATAGGGAAGATGGGTGACACCTGGAGGGGGGTGGAGACAATCACAAGGACATGTGAAACAGATCAGGGTGTGACAGATTTATTTAACACTTTTTTGGTTACTACATGATTCCGTGTTATTTCATAGTTTTTGATGTCTTCACTATTATTATACAATGTAGAAAATAGTAAAAATAAAGAAAAGCCCTGGAAGGAGTAGGTGTGTCCAAACTTTTGACTGGTACTGTACTGTATGAACATTTGCATGTGTACTTACAGTATGTGTGTGTATGTGTATCTGTCTATGTAAGCAAATGTGTGTACAGACTTGTGTGTCATCACATAGACGGAGCAAACAGGAAACCGTGAAATGGATGCACCTTCGTTGGCATACAGTAAGTGCTCTCAGACATAAACATCAGATACTGTATCCTGTGAAATGTCAATGATGTTTGATTTAGCGTTGCGTCACTGCTATGCTCTCTTCTCTCATTACATCCTATGTGAGGCTAAGGTTTAGCCATACTGCAGTGCAAAGTGCCATTATACGATCACAGATGTATCCACTTGCTTCTTATGTAGTTCTTACCCTGCAGTGTTTCCTCTACACTATTAAGTTGGGCAACCCTCCTGGCCGCCACCCACTTCCAGCCAACCTCTATTGCCCACCAGGAAACAAAGGCTTGTCCAGATACCCCAAGGCAGAATGTTCAGTCAAAAACACACACTCAACAGCACTGGTGGAACAGCTCTATAGTTTCTCCTGCCTTGAAGCAACAAATACAGAACTGAAGCCTTAGAAGTCATGGTACAAAAGCTGTTCTCCACTGGGAAATGGAAAGAGTCATAGGATCAACAGACACTTATGCACTAAGCAGTGGTATACGATCCACTGCAATGTGATATAATGCAGAACTAGTAGGTCACTTCAACAACTAAAATAAATTGTTTTGTTCTATGAAAATGTGTCTGTGTGTCAAGTAAGTCAGGCGTGCTAAGTGCTCTGTTAAATTATAATTGCTCTGCGTTGCAAACTCCTCATTTAGTTCTCTGTTACTCAGTTTTCAGTATCTTGCAGTGATGATAACATTGAATATTCTGTGAGCACGTATCTTTAGTAGTGGAGGAGAGGGAATCAAAAGGAACTCAATATCGAAAGGGATATACTTCAGCTTTGTGGTGCAAATGCTCTCTGGTTTTGACATGTCATATATTAAATTGAGGTTCTCTCGCAATTAAATAGCTGTCACTTCATATTACAAACTGTCATTTTTTGTTATTTCTTGACAGAATCTCATCCTCGTCAATGTTAAAGCCAAAATGGTAGAGAATTGTATACAGTGATAATGATTTCCAATGAACCCTTACTGTATTGCCTGTGTTCCTTATTCTTTCTAGTGTTTTGTTACATTGTATGTCTTCAGGCTATGTGGGCATGTTGGTCCATAAATCACAGTAAATAAGGGGTAAACACCCTTTTGTGGTCCTATTGATTTCCATTTATTAGTCTGAAAGAGAGAGTGAGAGAGAGGGGGGGGGGTGGTAGAGAGAGAGGGCAGAGAGGGGGGAGAAAGACAGAGAGAGAGAGTCACTTGAGGGAAAAATGTGAACATGCTCTATGGCTTTTTGGGGGTGGTCTTGAAGGGCCTTGATCATTGATGGTAATTAATCAGGATAATTAAATATCTTACTGACACAATGGCCTAAGGTCAGAGGGCACAGTGTCTACATTCCATTATGCTGTCCGTGTGCTGCTGGTGATATTGTCAGCATTCGTCTCTGGTGATGAGCTGTAGACGAAGTCTGTACAGTAGCTTTAAGCACCTAATTTCCCATCAAATGAGTGTGTCCATTGTTTTTCAAAGCAATACAATAACTTAATTATGCCCTCCTACCACTCACCCAAGTAAATTAAACTGAATGAGGAAATCCATGCAATGACTGCAGATTTTTTTCCCCTTCCCTTTGTCCCTACTGTTAATGTCATCATATTTCCCCGGGCTAGTAATGGGATTTCAATAGAACTAAGCACATAGGCACTTAGTCAAAATAAACAATTGAAGAACAAAATAACTAGTGTTTCAATTAAATATTGGTATAGATACAGGTATACCTACCACAGTCACATCCAAAATTATTGGCACCCTTGTTAAAGATGAGAAAAAAAGACTATATAAAATAAACAATACAAATACTGAGCTAAGCTCCAAAAACATTTTAAATTATTATTTTAATTTTTTCTCAAAAAGATAAGTGTCAAAGTATTTTTTGTTACTTTGTGCACCCTCCCCTTGCAAGGATAACGGCACTGAACCTTTTTCTATAATGTTTTATGAGATTGGAGAACACATTGGGAAGTCTCTTAGACCATTTCTCTATACAGAATCTTTCCAGATCTTTGATATCCTTCGGTCTGCACTTATGGACTGCCCTCTTCAATTAAAACCACAGGTTTTCAATGGGGTTCAAGTAAAGGGACTGAGATGGCCATTGCAAAATGTAGATTTTTGGGCAATTAATTATTTCTTTGTGGATTTTGATGTACTTTTTTCTCATATGAGCATAGCACCTGGTTCCAATCCAAGTGCTAATGCTGTTAAGCAAGCTCCAGGCATTTACTAAAGTTTTTTTCTCACAACCTTTCCAAAGAGCCTATTGGCATGCAAGTGGCGTCTACAGTAATTGTAGATTAAGAGACTTGGTGACCCAAAGATTCGACCAATTTCTGTAATTCTCCAACTGTGGCCATTCATTACCTCCAGAACCATCTTCCTCACTGTGCGTGGGGTAAAGCTACGCATGTGTCCTCTACCAGGCAGGTTTACCACTGTTCCAGTGGTTTTGAACTTCGTAATTATTGAGCTAATAGTGGTTAGTGGTATATTTAGTTGTTTCGCTATTGTTTTGTACATGCTGCCTGATTTATAAAGGTCAAAACCATTTGTCTTTTTCCGTTTGAGAGTTTTTTGCCTTTCCCCATGGTGATGGATGACAAATGGATTTTGCATGCATGATGCTTCATTTTAGTGGTGCCAATCGTTTAGACACGTATCTTTTTGAGAAAAAAAGATTACTTTTTAAACAGAATTTCTTCCTGTGAGTGATTTGTTAGTATAAAATATAATAAAACATTTTTTTTAATACAATATAGCTCAGTATTTGTATTATTTTTTTGATAGAAAATGTTTTGCTCATCAAGGGTTGCATACAGTTGTTTTTGGCCACAGCTTTATCACATATTTCAATTTCACTTTCCTATTATGCAACAGACACACTTGTCCACAGATGCCCTAAGCTTTCATTGTTTACGGCAAAATCACTTCATGCCTCCAGTCATGACTTTCTTATGTGTACTTATAGACTCATAGCTTATTCTTACCTTGAACAGTAAGTAAGAATAGAAACTAAGCCTGAACAAGTTTGGTAAGATTGCAGCTTTAACCAACAATATGGATCAGAATCAATGCAGACTGCCCTGAGACAAAGAAAGCAGGACTTAATTGGACTTAATTATAAATATTTTATTACAGATTTCTGCTTTGTTGCACTTTACCTTAGTCGAGCAAAGTAACCAATTTGTATCCTCTTCTACTGTTCTCTTCCCCTTTTTTAAAATTCTATTTAACCAGGCAAGTCAGTTAAGAACAAATTCTTATTTACAATTGACAGCCTACCCCATCCAAACCCTAATCCGGATGACACTGGGTCACTTGTGCCCCTATGGGACTCCCAATCACAGCCGGTTGTGATACAGCCTGGTATTGGGGTCTGTAATGACGCCTCAAGCACTGAGATGCAGTGCCTTAGACCGCTGTGCCACTCGGGAGCCCCCAAAATACTTAACAAATTCCCTGAAAGAGGTTGGAGTCACATGAAAGCTTAATCATGGCAGACATTTTGTCCTGCCCATTTGATGCCACATCTTTGCACTCTTGTGTGCTTGATTCCAAACATATCCAGATCAAACGCAATCTTGACAAAAACCCAGTCTGTGTCGCCCTTTGTCTACTGGTTCTCTTCCCTCTCTAATGACTTGGCTTATTGATTTGAAAGCAGAGTGACAGTCAGGGGAGGAGTCGCCTTCTATTGGAGGTTGGAGAGGGAAGCTAAATGCACAGCGCTCAGCAATATTTTGGAAAGTACACTTTTGATTAGGGATTTTCTTCAAAGAGTCTTATAGGGTAATATGTTACATGTTCCGCCAGACATCTTCCCAAGCTTGTTATAGTATCAAAGGCCTGCTCTTGACATTCCCCTTTGAAAGTAATGGCGAAGCTGAAGTGTATTGATGCAAAGTGGTTCTAACACCAGCCAATCACTTCAAATCAAATCAAACCAAATCAAATGTTATTTGTCACATACACATGGTTAGCAGATGTTAATGCGAGTGTAGCGAAATGCTTGTGCTTCTAGTTCCGACCATGCAGTAGTATCTAACAAGTAATCTAACAAATTCACTACAACTACCTTATACACACAAGAGTAAAGGAATGAATACGAGTATGTACATATAAATATATGGATGAGCGATGGCTGATCGGCGTAGGCAAGATGCAGTAGATGGTACGGAGTACAGCATATACATATGAGATGAGTAATGTAGGATATGTAAACATTATATAAATGCATCGTTTAAAGTGGCTAGTGATACATTTATTTCATCCAATCATAATTATTAAAGTGGCTAGAGATTTGAGTCGATGGCCGAACGGCATAGGCAAGATTCAGTAGATGGTTTAGAGTACAGTGTATACATTTGANGATCTTTTTGGCCTTCCTGTGACATCGGGTGGTGTAGGTGAGGAACTTAAAACTTTCCACCTTCTCCACTACTGTCCCGTCGATGTGGATAGGGGGGTGCTCCTTCTCCTGTTTCCTGAAGTCCACGATCATCTCCTTTGTTTTGTTGACATTGAGTGAGAGGTTATTTTCCTGACACCACACTCCGAGGGCCCTCACCTCCTCCCTGTAAGCCGTCTCGTCGTTGTTGGTAATCAAGCCTACCACTGTAGTGTCGTCAGCAAACTTGATGATTGAGTTGGATGCGTGCTTGGCCACGCAGTCATGGGTAAACAGGGAGTACAGGAGAGGGCTGAGAACGCACCCTTGTGTGGCCCCAGTGTTGAGGATCAGCGGGGTGGAGGTGTTGTTTCCTACCCTCACCACCTGGGGCCGGCCCGTCAGGAGTCAATTGGAGGTGTACCTGTGGATGTATTTCAAGGCCTACCTTCAAACTCAGGGCCTCCTTGCTTGACATCATGGGAAAATCAAAAGAAATCAGCCAAGACCTCAGAAAGAAATTGTTGACCTCCACAAGTCTGGTTCATCCTTGGGAGCAATTTCCAAACGCCTGAAGGTACCACGTTCATCTGTACAAACAATAGTACGCAAGTATAAACACCATGGGACCACGCAGCCATCATATCGCTCAGGAAGGAAACACATAAGGACAACAAAGTCAAGGTATTGGAGTGGCCTTCACAAAGCCCTGACCTCAACCCTATAAAAGAATTGTGGGCAGAACTGAAAAAGCGTGTGCGAGCAAGGAGGCCTACAAACCTGACTCAGTTACACCAGCTCTGACAGGAGGAATGGGCCAAGATTCACCCAACTTATTGTGCAAAGCTTGTGGAAGGCTACCCGAAACGTTAGACCCAAGTTAAACAATTTAAAGGCAATGCTACCAAATACTAATTGAGTGTAAGTAAACTTCTGACCCACTTAGAATGTGATGAAAGAAATAAAAGCTGAAATAAATCATTCTCTCTACTATTATTCTGACATTTCACATTCTTCAAGTAAAGTGGTGATCCTAACTGACCTAAGACAGGGAATTTCTATTTGGATTAAATGTTAGGAATTGAAAAACTGAGTTTAAATGTATTTGGCTAAGGTGCATGTAAACTTCCGACTTCAACTGTAGGTCTGACTTACTGTATACTGGCCATTAACATTCTACCTGTGGATTTTCAGTCCAACACTAATCTAGTGCACCTGACTCTAATAATTAGCTGGTTGATAAACTGAATAAGATTAGTTATAACTGAGGTTGGAGTAAAATTCTACAGGAGAGTAGTTCTCCAGGAACATGGTTGGAGAGCTCTGGTCTACATTTATTGGATTAGACAGGACGATAAGGCTTTGAAGGCTTCTGAATGAATAGCCTTACATTTATATTTTTTATAGGCCTTGTATCGGCGGTCATTAAAGTCAGAAGGTTGTAGGAAATATATATTGCAACACCAGAAGTGTCCTGCCAGTATACTGCCAAATTCCTTAGGGCTACTTCCTCCTTGCCAAGAAACAGGAGATCTGATAAGGATATGCAAAGACCATGCCTGATTTGTATATCTCGTTAATTGCTAATGTATACATTTTCTATCTAGAAAAAAAATATGAAAACACACCAACTCCCACCTCCCTTCACGGCTTTCGTAGCAGGCTGCTGTAATTCAAATAGAGACATGTGCACGGCAACAAAATACGCTGGGCCAGTATGTAATTGCACATTTGCTAGTTTAAAAGCTTTCTAAATATAAAATATCTTAATGAGCAAAACAGAAAGTCATTAGCAGAGCCCTTGTGAATGTAAAGATATACAGTACCTTTGGAAAGTTTTCAGACCGCTTGACTTTTTCCACATTTTGTTACATTACAGCCTTATTCTAAAATGGATTACATAAAATCATTTCCTCAGCAATCTACACACAATACCCTGCAATGACGAAGTGAAAACAGGTTTTTAGACATTTTTGCAAAGTTATAAAAAAACAAGAATACCTTATTTACATAAGTATTCAGACCCTTTGCTATGAGACTTGAAATTGAGTGCAGGTGCATCCTGTTTCCATTGATCATTCTTGATGTTTCTACAACTTCATTGGGGTCCACCTGTGGTTAATTCAATCGATTGGACATGCTATTGAAAAGACACACCTGTCTATATAAGGTTCCACAGTTGACAGTGCATGTCAGAGCAAAAAACAAGCCATGATGTCGAAGGAATTGTCCGTAGAGCTCCAAGACAGGATTGTGTAGAGGCACAGATCTGGGGAAGGGTACCAACAAATGTTTGCAGCATTGAAGGTCCCCATCATTCTTAAATGGAAGAAGTTTGGAACCACCAGGACTCATCCTAGAGCTGGCCGCCCGGCCAAACTGAGCAATCGAGGGAGGAAGTGCCTTGGTCAGGGAGGTGAACAAGAACCCGATGGCCACTCTGACAGAGCTCCAGAGTTCCTCTTTGGAGATGGTTGTCCTTCTGGAAGTTTGTCCCATCTCTGTAGCTCTCCACCAATCGGGCCTTTATGGTAGAGTGGCCAGACGGAAGCCAATCCTCAGTAAAAGGCACATGACAGCTCACTTGGAGTTTGCAAAAAGGCACCTAGACTCTCGGACCATGAGAGACTAGATTCTCTGGTCTGATAAAACCAAGACTGATGAATGCCAAGTGTCATGTCTGGAGGAAACCTGGCACCATCCCTACGGTGAAGCATGTAGGTGGCAGCATCATGCTGTGGGGATGTTTTTCAGTGGCAGGGACTTGGAGACTAGTCAGGATCGAGGGAAAGATAAACAGAGCAAAGTACAGAGAGATCTTTGATGAAAACCTGTATCAGAAAGCTCAGGTCCTCAGACTGGGGCGAAGGTTCACCTTCCAACATGACAACGACCCTAAGCACACAGCCAAGACAACGTAGGAATGTCTCTGAATGTCCTTGAGTGGCCCATCCAAAGCCCAGACTTGAAGCTGATCTAACATGTCTGAAGAGACCTGAAAATAGCTGTGCAGCGACGCTTCCCATCCAACCTGACAGAGCTTGAGAGGATCTGCAGAGAAGAATGGGAGAAATTTCCCAAATACAGATGTGCCAAGCTTGTAGCGTCATACCCAAGAAGACTCAACGCTGTAATCGCTGCCAAAGGTGCTTCAACAAAGTACTGAGTAAAGGGTCTGAATACTTATGTAAATGTTATATTTCAGTTTTTTATTGATTTTTAGAAAACATTTTTTTCTTTGTCATTACATGGTTTTGTGCATAGATTGATAAAGAAAAAAAACAATGTATTCCATTTTAGAATAAGTCTAACATAACAAAATGTGAAAAAGGTCAAGGGGTCTGAATACTTTACGAATGCACTGTATCTACCGTAGCTTTGATTGGACTGATCATGTCAACATCATACTTTCAAAATCTTAGCTAGCAAGCTAGACAAGTGGTCACCATCATGAATCAAGTCGATAATCTACTGGCAAATTCTTTTCAATCCTTGTCATATGATGAGAAATTATACATAAAACGTATCAGTGCTCATTGGCCATTGGACATAAACATTACACAACAAGTTTGAATTCGTAAATTTAACAATGAGTGGTTTGGAAGGAATCAGTGGCTAACTGCAAGCTTTGCAAAGCAATCACTAGCCTGCTATTCAGTGGAGTGGGTGTGTGGTCCTAGTCTGGGTTTAAGGGTCTCTTTTCCAAGCTTAAAAGGATAAACATTCACATGCAACACCATGGGCCAGAAAAGGTTGAATACATTGGCGATGCTGTCAATCCAGCATGATTTCTGCCATGTTCAAAACAACTGAAAACTCTGAACTGGGAAATCTCAGACTTCAGTGAGTCCTAGACAACTGGGAACTCTGGAAAAATACGTAATCCAACTCGGAATTCCAAGTCGGAATTCCACCATCCTGTTCAAGTGAGCACAGCAGAACAAGGTGACTCCAAAAAATGTATTGTATGCTGCTGCATAAATTATGTAATATGCCAGGGAAATATTTATACTTTAGTTAAGAAAGAAAGCTGTTAGTAGCCCTTGTGCCTCACCTTAATAATTTGGTCCATTTCCCCCTCATTATTTAGCCTACTGTTCTGACTTGGTGGTGCATTTGTAGCCTATAGCCTATTTTAGAGAAATATAATAATTTAATATTGTAAGAGCTTACATTGTCTGCTTATATGCCCCATTTATTTATCCTACGACTCTGACTTTGTGTACAGAGAGAATACTGTAGAAACGGCCCATGTTCTGAATTCTGTTCCTGTCCGTCCTAGCTCGCTGATTAATGTCTTAATCAAAATTTTGGATTGTCCCTTATCCTCTTGTTGTTCCCTTATGCCATAGTTTGCACATCTCAATTGTCAGTAGAAACCACATTTGTTAAAGCAAGCCAGCCATATCAGCTGTTTTTTAAAGGCAGTAAATTAAGCTGAATTTACTGTTTTGCTGCCAGACAAGGCTCTGCTGAAAGCCATGTGTAGCGGTGACAAGGATTCACTCCATGGTTCTGAAAAGAAAGCTCTTCTGTTGGGACAGCTTTATGTAGGCCTTAACAGTTTGTGTGTACCGTTTGTCACTGTTATAGTGCAATTCATGTATTGTTTACTGTTGTGTTGTGTAGCGGCTTTACTGGCATGCATCCCACATTTTTTTGTGTTTGTGCCACCAAGATTTACATGCTAAAATGACCACTTGAGGTCACAAAAGCTCAGAGAACGGGACCGCCAAGTGGTGAAGCGCGTAGCACGTAAAAATCCATCTGTCCTCGGTTGCAACACTCACTACAGAGTTCCAAACTGCCTCTGGAAGCAACGCCAGCACAAGAACTGTTCGTCAGGAGCTTCATGAAATGGGTTTCCATTGTCGAGCAGCTGCACGCAAGCCTAACATCACCATGCGGAATGCCAAGCGTTGGCTGGAGTGGTGTAAAGCTTGCCACCATTGGACTCTGGAGCAGTACAAACGTGTTCTCTGGAGTGATGAATCATGCTGCACCATCTGGTAGTCCGACTGATTAATCTGGTTTTGGTGGATGCCAGGAGAATGCTACCTGCCCAATGCCTAGTGCCAACTGTACAGTCGTGGCCAAAAGTTTTGAGAATGACACAAATATTAATTGCTGCTTCAGTGTCTTTAGATATTTTTGTTAGTTGTTACTATGGAATACTGAAGTATAATTACAAGCATTTCATAAGTGTCAAAGGATTTTATTGACAATTACATGAAGAGTCAATATTTGCAATGTTGACCCTTCTTTTTCAAGACCTCTGCGATCTGCCCTGGCATGCTGTCAATTACCTTCTGGGCCACATACTGACTGATGGCAGCCCATTCTTGCATAATAAATGCTTGGAGTTTATTTTTTATTTTTTTGAATTTGTGGGTTTTTGTTTGTCCACCCGCCTCTTGAGGATTGTCCACAAGTTCTCTAAGGGATTAAGTTCTGGGGCGTTTCCTGGCCGTGGACCCAAAATATCAATGTTTTGTTCCCTGAGCCACTTAGTTATCACTTTTGCCTTATGGCAAGGAGCTCCATCACGCTGGAAAAGGCATTGTTCGTCACCATTGTTCGTCACCGTCCTGGATTGTTGGGAGAAGTTGCTCTCGGAGGATGTGTTGGTACCACTCTTTATTCATGGCTGTGTTCTTAGGCAAAATTGTGAGTGAGGATGCTTTACTGTTGGAATGACACAGGACTGATGGTAGCGCTCACCTTGTCTTCTCCGGACAAGCTTTTTTCCGGGTGTCCCATACAATCGGAAAGGGGATTCATCAGAGAAAATTACTTTACCCCAGTCCTCAGCAGTCCAATCCTTGTACCTTTTGCAGAATATCAGTCTGTCCCTGATGTTTTTCATGGAGAGAAGTGGCTTCTTTTCTGCCCTTCTTGACACCAGGCCATCCTCCAAAAGTCTTCGCCTCACTGTGCGTGCAGATGCACTCACACCTGCCTGCTGCCATTGCTGAGCAAGCTCTGTACTGGTGGTGCCTCAATCCCGCAGTTGAATCAACTTTAGGAGACGGTCCTGGCGCTTGCTGGACTTTCTTGGACGCCCCACAACAATTGAACTGCTCTCCTTGAAGTTCTTGATGATCCGATAAAATGGTTGATTTAGGTGCAATCTTACTGGCAGAAATATCCTTGCCTGTGAAGCCCTTTTGTGCAAAGCAATGATGACGGCACGTGTTTCCTTGCAGGTAACAATGGTTTACAGAGGAAGAACAATGATTCCAAGCACCACCCTCCTTTTGAAGCTTCCAGTCTGTTATTCGAACTCAATCAGCATGACAGAGTGATCTCAATCCTTGTCCTCGTCAACACTCACACCTGTGTTAACGAGAGAATCACTGACATGATGTCAGCTGGTCCTTTTGTGGCAGGGCTGAAATGCAGTGGAAATGTTTTTGGGGGATTCAGTTCATTTGCATGGCAAAGAGGGATTTTGCAATTAATTGCAATTCATCTGATCACTCTTCATGACATTCTGGAGTATATGCATATTGCCATCATACAAACTGAGGCAGCAGACTTTGTGAAAATTTATATTTGTGTCACTTTTAAAACTTTTGGCCACGACTGTACAGTTTGGTAGAGGAGCAATAATGGTCTGGGGCTGTTTTTCATGGTTCGGGCTAGGCCCCTTAGTTCCAGTGAAGGGAAATCTTAACGCTACAGCATACATTGACGTTCTAGACCAGTGGTCACCAACCTTTTCTGAGTCAAGATCACTTTCGCAGTCAAAAAGCAAGCTGAGATCTACTGCTCAGATTTCTTTTACATTCACCTCATACAAACAGTTTTGTAGGAATGAGGTTTGGGCAGTAGGCCCAACACGTTATCACAGCATATTGGCTATATGATTGGCCTGCTAATATTGCTAATCAGACCATATTATATTTCCAAACTCGAGCTTTGATAACAAAATAGATCAGTTGGTTTAGCACTTGTGAGGCACTGTGGAGCATGAATTGAAATAATTAGTTTTTTTATTTTACTGGACTGATGGTACCTGCATCTGATGGTCAACGAGGTCAAATCACGACGTCAGTGATCTTCAGGTCGAAACGTTGGAGCTCTAGAATGATGCCCACGTTTCTGACATGGAATTCTGAGTTGGATGACCGTTGAAAACGGTCACCCTCTCACGGTCCATGCTCACTTCCTCCTTTCCTCCGGTGAGACTGACCAGTGAGAGGGGACACAGTCTTCCACCTGATGGTGAAACTCGAGTCACACCGCCTCGTGCACAAATTCATGTTGTTCCTATGACCAGAGACAGTTAAATATTCCTTAATATTTAATCAACATGACGAGCTGCTAATAATAATAAAACGCAGGGCTATCGATACTTGGCTACTCATTCATTGCAGCTGCAGCCCGAGTGGAAGTACGGAGAAGCGCGTTTTGTAATAGTGTTGAATAAAAACAGTGACAGTGCTGAATATAAACTTAAACATGAACTCACTCATAAAAACAGCAGCTCTTTGCTGTGTTCGTTGACAGTCTCTCTGTGGTCATGGTTTTAAAAGTTATAAAATCTTACGTAGGCTAGTAGCCTATTAATCTTGGCTGTGGCCAGGGTCATGGAAACTCTGTAGCCATGGTGATTTGAGCTATCAGATTGGGTAGCGCAGTAGGTGCACCCGATATAGTCACACATTTTCCGGTCCACTGCGTAGGCGGATTTGTCTCATGGGAACGCTTTGCTTACCCGGTGCGCAGGACTTTTGAATCAAGTGCACCTACCGGCAACAACTCAACACAATTTTAAAAAGGAGCGCAAGCCTTTAATGTTCGTTGGCTTTTCTACAGAAATATTTGGTGATCGACTAGGAATGCCTTGAAGATCGCGATCGACCGGTTGGCAACCACTGTTCTATACGATTCTGTGCTTCCGACTTTGTGGCAGCAGTTTGGGGAAGGCCCTTTCCTGTTTCAGCATGACATTGCCTCTGTGCACAAAGCGAGGTCCGTACAGAAATGGTTTGTCGAGATCGGTGTGAAAGAAATTTACTGGTCTGAACAGAGTCCTGACCTCAACCCCATGAAAACCTTTGGGATGAATTGGAACGCCGAATGCAAGTCAGGCCTAATTGCCCAACATCAGTGCCCGACCTCACTAATGCTCATGGCTGAATAGAAGCAAGTTTCCCAGCAATGTTCTAACATCTAGTGGAAATCCTTCCCAGAAGAGTGGTGTTTTTTTAGCAGTAAAGGGGGGACCAACAATGCGAAGGAGATGTGTCGCACTCCATGATTTTGGAATTAATGTTCAACGAGCAGGTGTCGACATACTTTTGGTCATGTAGTTTACCTTTGAGTTGAGTTCAATGCATACTATTGAAGCATACTAGTGAAGGCTAGACGGATTGAAGGAGACAGATTTAACCTGTAATGTCAGTACCTACTCAATCCATTCAATTTTGTCTGCTTAGTATTTCTACGTATTCTATAAAAAAGAGAAATCTTGCAAAACAATGCTAGACCTAGAAGCATGTCATTATTATTTCTACGTTGATAGAATCTGACAAATTTCTGACGTTAGTAAATAACAATGGGGAGTATAACAATAAGCTATTAATGTAAATATATTCAGGCTTGTCAGAGCCTTATATGCGTAGAAATTGCTGCTTTATTTGCAGATTTTTTTTTGAATTCTCTCATCACACAAGATCTCTGTAAATATGAATTTATCTAATTGTCTAATCTAATTGAACCCCAGGGCATGATAGAAAATGGAAAACAGAAACTAGTCAGTCCTGTACAGAGGTAATACATTTGCCCTGGTAAGTGATGTTTAATTGAAATGCCAGTACCCGTGATTAAGTTGTCTGTCAATTGTATAGAGCCTCAACGTGGTGTCATAATACTCATAAAACCTAGCGTTCAAACAGGGAAATGGTTCCATTGGTTTCATTTTTCCCATAGGGGATTTTAGAAACACTTAAAATAAGGGCTGTGTTTTGTGTAGGCTTACATTGGCGTAACATTTTTATGGACAAGGTGACTTTAATCAATATATTCGGCTCTATTTACTCAGATTCAAAAATGCTAATTACCATCGAAGTAGACATCATGCAAAACTACAAATCCCTGCAACCTCCACCACGTCTTCTCTAGCTGACACCTTTGCTAACAGTTAGTGTCAACCTGCACAAGACAGTTCACAGAATTTTCAATTTAAAAGATATTTTGCCAATTTAGTCATTACTACATTTAGCTAACAGAGATTATTACCTTTGCCTCGATTTGGCAGTCTTGTCCAGATCATCAATTACGATCTTGCCTCATCGCTGGAACTCCCCAAAGGGGAGAAGTGTGCTTTTCACAGATGAATCCCGGTTTCAACCGTACCGGGCAGATGGCAGACAGCGTGTATGGTGTTGGGTGAGTGGTTTGCTTATGTCAATGTTGTGAACAGAGTGCCCCATGGTGACGGTGGTGCATGCTCACCAGATATGTCACCCATTGAGCATGTTTGGGAGGCTCTGGATCGACATGTTTGACAGCGTATTCCAGTTCCCGCCAATACCCAGCAACTTCGCACAGCCATTGAAGAGGAGTGGGACAACATTCCACAGGCCACAATCAACAGCCTGATCAACTCTATGTGAAGGAGATGTGTCGCACTGCATGAGGCAAATGGTGGTCACACCAGATACTGACTGGTTTTCTGATCCACGCCCCTACCCCCTTTTTTAAGGTATCTGTGATCAACAGATGCATATCTGTATACCCTGTGTTATGAAATCCATAGATTAGGGCATAATGAATAATTTAAATTGACTAATTTCCTTATATGAACTAACTTAGAAATTGTTGCATGTTGCATTTATATTTTAGTTTAGTGTATATATACACACTACATGACCAAAGGTATGTGGACACCTGCTCGTCGAACATCTCTTTCTAAAATCATGGGCATTAATATGGAGTTGATCCCCCCTTCGGTGCTATAACAGCCTCCACTCTTCTGGGAAGGCTTTCCACTAGATGTTGGAACATTGCTGCAGGGACTTGCTTCCTTTCAGCCATAAGAGCATTAGTGAGGTCAGGCACTGATTTTGGGCGATTAGTCCTGGTTCACAGTCTGCGTTCCAATTCATCCCAAAGGTTTTTGATGGGGTTGAGGTCAGGGCTGTGTACAGGCCAGTTAAGTTCTTCCACACCGATCTCGGCAATCCATTTCTATATGGACCTCGATTTGTGCACAGGTCATGCTGACAGCCCCAGACCATTATTGCTCCTCCACCAGACTTTGCAGTTGGCATTATGCATTTGGGCATGTAGCAATCACCTGGCATCCGCCAAACCCAGATTCGTCCGTCGGACTGCCAGATGGTGAAGCATGATTCATCGCTACAGAGAATGCGTTTTTCCAGTGCTCCAGAGTCCAATGGCGGTGAACTCCAGCCGACGCTTGGCATTGCGCATGTTGATGTTAGACTTGTGTGCAGCTGCTTGACCATGGAAACCCATTTCATGAAGCTCCTGACGACCAGTTATTGTGCTGACGTTGCTTCCAGAGAAAGTTTGGAACTCGGCCCTTCAACACTCGGTAGTCTCGTTCTCGGAGCTTGTGTGGCCTACCACTTCGCAGCTGAGCCGTTGTTGTTCTTAGACGTTTCCACTTCATAATAACAGCACTTACAGTTGTCTGGGGCAGCTCTAGCAGGGCAGAAATTTGGTGAACTGAATTGTTGGAAGGATGACATGATTAGGCCGTCATTGTAAAATAAGATTTTTTTCTTAACTGACTTGCCTAGTTAAATAAAATAAATAAAATGCCGGTGCCACGTTGAAAGTCACTGAACTCTTCAGTAAGGCTATTCTACTGCCAATGTTAGTCTATGGAGATTTCATGGCTCTGTGATCGATTTTATACACTATATGCCGAATCCACTAATTTGAAGGTGTGTATATATACAGTGTACAAAACATTAGGAACCCCTGTGCTTTACATGACAGACTGACCAGGTGAAAGCTATGATCCCTTATTGATGTCACCCAAATGAATATCGCCCTGTCGCACTCACCCCGTCATCATTAAGTAATACAAGAAGCTGGCCCACATCAAGGCCAGCATGCCAGGCACACTGGACCCACTCTAATTTTCCTACTGCTCCAACAGATCCCGAGAAGATGCCACTATTCACATGGCCCTAACACATCTGGACAAGGGGAACACCTATGTGAGAATGCTGTTCATTGACTACAGTTCAGTATCCAACACTATTGTTCCCTCCAAGCTCAGAGCCCTGGGTCTGGATACTACCCTCTGCAACTGGATCCTGGACTTCCTGACAGGAAGACCACAGGCTTTGAGGATTGGCAAAAGCACCTCCTCCACACTGACTCTTAACATAGGGGCCTCCCAGGGGTGTGTACTCAGCCCTCTGCTGTACTCCCTGTTCACCCACAACTGTGTGGCTTTGCACTTTTCACGACACCAACTCCATCACATTTGCTGACGACGCCACGGTTGAAGGCCTGATAACCAACAACGAAGAGTCAGCCTACAGGGAGGAGGTAAGTGACCTAACATTGTGTTGACAGGACAACAACCTCTCCCTCATGGTCAGCAAAACAAAGACGTTGATTGTTGACTTCAATCAGCAGAGGGAACACACCCCGATCCACATAAATAGGACTGAAGTAGAGAGAGTCAGCAGTTTTAAGTTCCTCAGCATCCACATCACTGTTGACTTGACATAAACCAACAAAACCATCGATCTTGTCAAGAGGGCGCAACAGCACCTCCACTTCCTAAGGCAGCTGAATAAATTCATGCCACGCTGCACTATCAAGAGCGTCCTGAACAGGTACATCACGGCCTGGTATGGGAATTGCTCCATCCACGACTGCAAGGCCATCCAGCCGATGGTGAAGACGGCCCAGTACATCACTGGGGTCGTGTTCCCACCCATCTAGGAACTACTATTTGAAACGGTGCCTGAGGGGCAGACGGTATCAGAGCAAGATGTCTGATACCAACAGGCTCAGAGATAGTTTCTATCAGACTGCTTAACACTTGAACTGAACTGACCAACTGCACTGACTCTCCGCACCTTAGCACACATGCACTCACTCACTCAAACAACCAAACAAACATATACATTCATGCTACACATGATTCACAACGGCTGCAACCAGACTCTTATTTACTAATGCTAATACTGAACAATTTAACCCTTTCCTGCTCGGAAAGTCACAATTTTTTTTTTACTGGACCATGACATCGGCGTGCAGAAATGAGAATAACTAGCTGGTGTCAAACCTTAAAACATGATACATATTTTAAAAGCTGAGAAACAGCTCTTTTAAATTATATGACATAACAATAGCACCACATCTATCAGATTGTAATCAGCCAAGAAAAACACCTTTGAAAATGTGTATCTTATATGAAAATCTATGCTTTTCTCCCAAACAACTGCCATTTACAAAAATGTCTAATGACGACAGAACAACTTGGAGCATATTGAGTCTTCTTTATTTTGTAACGATTGATCATCTGAAATCAGAATAAATATATTTTACTGTGAATGGGTTACTGACGTTTTAGTGATTTTAGTGATATATTAAACACATATCTGCAACAAACAAAAAAATACATATAGCATTTAGTCTAATATATATGAGAAGGAAGAATAATTTTAGGGGAATGCATTGTCTCATTCAAACCTGAAAATGAAGACATTTAAATTGCCATCATAACCATATACAGCATTCATATCGAACTGAAATTACCAAATATGAAACAAATATAGCATATAACAACAATTATTAGCTTTTACAACTACAATTTCTCCATTCAACTAGCATAAAGTGTAAGTACAGAAGCTGGGAGACAAGAAGCAAGTACAGAGAGTGAACATTTACCGGATAACAGACAAGAAACAAACAACGACAGCATCTGGACAGGGGAAAACATAACGACATCAATGCTGACACGGGGATCAAACCGAGGAACAGACAGATATAGGAGGCGCAATCAACAAAGTAATGGAGTCCAGGTGAGTCCAAAGAAGCGGTGGTGCGCGTAACGATGGTGACAAGTGTGCGTAATGATGGGCTGCCTGGGGCACTCGAGCACCAGAAAGGGGGAGCAGGCGTGACATATGGTCTATTACACAAGTCGGGAACAATTCCAAAAGCATTTCTTCTTTTTTTTACAGTCATTACAATTTACAAGTCCTTAACATCCCCTGTGACATTAGAGTCAGGAATTAAACATAAAAGGAGGCTGGCACGCATGATGTCTTTGATAAGAAAGGGAAAACATGCAAGGGAGAGGGGACATGCAGGAGAAGGGGTACATGCAGTAAAGGGAAACATGCAAGAGAGGCAAAATTACTACTGAACGTCTGAGCTACATCGGAGTGCCTTTGCTAGTGCCTATTTCTGCAATGAATCACACTCACTGGAGTGCCATAACCTAAAGAATTTTGTTCATCTACGATGCAAAATCAATTGCCCTTGCATTCAGCTGCCACACAAACAAACCAGGTCCTGCTCCCCTTTCTATCTTTCATGTAACACAGCCAACAATGTCTAGAGGGGTTCTGTAGAATGGGCATGTGCTGTGTAAAAAGATGAGCTTACAGTTTTCACAGACGTGAAGGTTTTTACAAAATGGACGTCACTGCATCTGCTTGGTGCATACAGTCCTCAGCTCAAGGGAAAAGTCAGTCAGAACTTCCTGGCTTCAGAGAGCATATCGGTGATACGGGAGTGGGCAATATCCCATAGTGAGATACCAAATCAAATATTTGAAAGAGATCTTAACTTCTTAAGGAGCAGCAAGGTGCGCTGGGGCGCTAGCGCCCCACTCCCGACACTACCAGGTGAAATGCAAGGCGCCAAATTCAAAATCCAGAAGTTGAATTATTAAACATGCATCAATATACAAGTGTTTCATAGTCATCAAAAGCTCTGCTTCTTGGCAATATCACAGCGTTGTCAGATTTCAAAAAGGCTTTATGGCGAAAGCACCACATTTGATTGTTTGAGGGTAGCACATAACATATTTTTGTCATTACCATAATTTCATAAGCCTCCACGGTTCACAGAAAACACATTTCACAGCGAAAACAAATCAATTACCTTTTGAAGAACTTCTGCTGAGGGCTTCCAAAGTGTCCAACGAAGACAATCCATTGTTCTTTTGTTAGAAAAAGTAATGTATTATATCCATAAATCTCAGTTTGGTTAGCGCGTTATAATCAGAAAAAACAGCGTCGACTCCTCCATTGAAATGTGAAGAGAACTCGTTCAACTTATACCTATAAACTTGTCCAAGAACAATCAAACATCATTGTAAATGTATCCTTAGGAACACTTTCATGTATAAATAGCATAATATTTCAACCGGAATATAAACTGGGCGATAAGAAAGGAAAAAACAAAAGAACGTGCCTGCCGGGAGCACGCATTTACTTTTAAGGACATCTGTGGGGGCAGTTCCTGATTCCTCTTCTTCTCTGCTCTAAAAGCATTTAAAATGAATCAGAACACTTTCTCGAGACTGTTGACATCCAGAGGAAGCGATAGGTACTGCATTCATATGCCCTTATAAGGGCATTTTCATAAGGGAGGGGTTCCAAATGAGGCAATGTGTCAAAACCACTTTTTCCAGGACAGAAATTCCTCGGGGTTTCGCCTGCCATATCCGTTCTGTTTTACTCACAGACAAAATGTTAACACTTTTAGACAATTCAGAGTGTTTCCTATCCAATGGTACTAAATATGTGCATATCCTATTTTCTGGGCCTGAATGGGAGGCATTTTACTTTGGGCACGCCAGGGTCTCCAAAACGGTCACCTCGTGCGCTGCTCCCTAAGAAGTTAAGGTTACTAGTGTAACCCCGGTTCTCTGATAATAGAGTTAGGTATATCATCGCATTTCCCTGCTCGCAAGAGCACAAGGAAGAAAGATATGCTTGAGAACAAGTCAGAGGGCGGGACGGTGGCAACTTTTATAGAGTGGGGTCCCCCACTAGTCACCACACTTCCTGTCTGTCTATGACAGACGTTGTGTGATTGGAGCGTCTAGTGATCTCACCCAGAAATGGGTATATCCCGTAGCGAGATACCTCACTCTAATCAGAGGACGCAAATAAGTTAACCCCTCGAGTAATGAGAATTCATCTTTCATTGGTTTTTGATGAGAGACCCATCTTGTATTATGCAGGCTTTTTTCATTTTCCAGTGTAATTTGCAGATGCCTTGAATTCCTCATACTTGTAGATTAGTACAAATTATTTAGGTGTTCTGAAGTAATATCCTCAAGGCAAACTAATGATTAGCAAACTTGGACAATGCAAGTACAGTATGTGCATAGTGATTCCTATAAAAAAAAATAAGTTATAGCACACCATACCAGTTATGAATAAGAAAGTATGCATTTCTATACAATAAAAAAAACTTAAATGCTTTTTGGAGAACAGCAAAAACGAGCAAAAATGAGCCCAGCAATAATCAGCTTGGCTGCTATAGGTTTATTCACCTCAGTCGATCTACAAACACATAGCCTATTAGCTATACAATTGTAATGTTATACGCCTGAAAGGAGGTAAATATGAGAAATGATTCACACTGACATGTAGCATCAGCAACTGTTCAGTCAGTTGTAATGATGAATTGCATTAACAAACTCTTTTCTCAAATTACATAGCATTGACATTTGTATTCCTAGGCATTTCTTATCAAGCTCCGCACAAACAGACATCAATGGAGCACATAGATGATCATATTATCACATTGACATTAATTATTAGAATATTACTTACGATTCTGTATTAATATCATTGATGTAGTGGTAAAAAAGGTGGGTAATGAATAAGACGAACAACCAGAGATAGAAAAAAAAACGTATGTAGACCTATAGGGAAGATACAGTAATATTTGATTAAGTGTGTTAATTTAACACTTTTCATGTGTCTATCAGTGTTTATTTAACTCTCTCAGTTGTAATTATTGGTATTAATTATACCTTTTTTTTTTTTACACAAAAATGTGTCTCGTCAATGTCCCAGGCCATTTTTTGTACAGATCCATGTACAGTGCCTTCAGAAAGTATTCACACTCCTTTACTTTTTCCACATTTTATTGTTACAGCCTGAATTTAATATGGATTCAATTGAATTGTTGTCAAATTATGTTTAGAAATGTTTACAAATTAAAAATAAAAATCTGCAATGTCTTAAGTCAATAAGTATTTAACTCTTTTGTTATGGCAAGCCTAAATAAGTTCAGCGGTAAAAACGTACGTAACAAGTCACATAATAGTTTGTGTGGACTCTGGATTTGTATGTGTGCATTCATAGTTTTTAACATGATTTTAAAATGACTACCCCATCTCTGTACCTCACACATAAAATGATCTTCAAGGTCCTCCAGTCGAGCAGTGAATTTCAAGCACACATTCAAAGACCAGGGAGGTTTTCCAACGGTTTGCAAAGAAGGGCACCTATTGGTAGATGGGTAAAAAAAAGCAGACATTGAATATTCGTTGGAGCATGGTGCAGTTATTAATTACACTTTGGATGGTGTATCAATACACTCAGTCATGTCACGTCTACTCCCGCTCCTCCTCTCCAGCATTCGACTTCACCGGTTTACTAACCACCGGTCCTGGGAATCATCATTATGCACACCTGGCTTTCATCATCAAGCACACCTGTTCTCCATTACCTCACTCATTACCTCCCCTTTATCTGGCCCTCCCTTAGGTTCCTTCCCCAGGCAGTATTGTTTCTGTTTGTTCATGCCTGGATGCTACTTGTGCAGGTCCATGGTCGTTGTTATATTAAACTTACCGCCTGCTTCTTGACTCCCAGCATCTACTTTACAAGCCACTCTACAGATACAGGCGCCTTTGATAACTCAGTTGCCAGAGAGGAAGGAAACCGCTCAGGGATTTCACCATGAGGAGTTTAATGGCTGTGAGGAGATAATTACCCAACAACATTGTAGGTACTTCACGATACTAACAGAAATTACAGAGTGAAAAGGAAGCCTGTACAGAATAAAAACTTTTGCAATAAGGCTAAAGTAATACAGCAAAAAAAAATGTTTGGGGTAAATCCAACAACAAATAACTGAGTACCACTCTTCATATTTTCAAACATGGAGGTGGCTGCATCCTGTTATGGGTATGATTGTCATTGGTAAGGACTAGGGAGGGGGGTAAAAATAAATGGAATATGGCTAAGCTCAGGCAAAATGATTGTAGATAACTTGGTTCAACCTGCTTTCCAACAGACACTGGGAGACAAATTCACCTTTCAGCAGGACAATTACCTAAAACACATGGCCAACTATACTGCACACTGAAGTTACTTACCAAGATGACATTGAATGTTCCTTAGTGGCCTAGTGGACTGTTTAGCAATGATCCACAACCAACTCAACAGAGCTTGATAATTGTCACAAGCGTAATTGGCAAATATTTTACACTCCAGGTGTGCAAAGCTTTTAGAGACTTACCCAGAAAGACTCACAGCTGTAATTACTGCCAAAGGTGATTCTAACATGAGTTGACTCTGTCACGCCTGCTCCCGCTCTCCCTCTCTGGCACTTGAGGGTGCCAGGCTGCCCTTCATTACGCACACCTGTCACCATCATTACGCGCAGCAGCGATCATTGGACTCACCTGGACTCCTTCCCTTTATTGATTGCCCGTCTATAACTGTCTGCTCCCCTGTTTTTTTCCCTGTGTCTGCATTAATGTCGTTATGTGTTTATGTCCAGACGCTGTCCTCTCCTGTCCTATGTCCGTGCTAATGAAATGTTCACTCCCTGTACTTGCTTCTTGTCTCCAGCACCACAGACTCAGGGGGTTGAATAGTTATCTAATCATGATGTATTAGTGTTTTATTTTCCGTCAATTGTTAAAAACAATTAGAATTTTTCTTCCACTTTGATTTTAGAGTATTTGTGTAGATCCTTGACAATAAAATGATAAATCAATTTTAATCCCACTTTGTAACAACAAAATGTGGACAAATTCAAGGGGTGTGAATACTCTGCAGGCACTGTAGATCATGTTGAGATGTTAATATTGAAACATATCTTATCTTTTTAAAGTTCCAAACTTGATTGGCAACTTGATTCGATTTTCTCGGGACCCACATGGGTCCCCGACACCAAATTTGGGAAGACCTGTACCATACTCTCTGTCTCCTCTGCTTCCTACTGCATGCATTGCAGCCTGCCTCAGCCTCACCACATGAGCTCCACATCACTGTCTATCCCAATATACTGCTCTCTGTAAAGCAAAGATATGAGAATGTTGCAGCCAATTTTTTGCTCCTGCTGAGGTAGGCTCTGTTGAACGTTAGCTTCTTACTTCATCCCTCTAGCTGGCTAAGTAATACTAGTCATAGCCTTTCAATGTTAGCAAAGATATGAGAATGTTGCAGCCAATTTTTTGCTCCTGCTGAGGTAGGCTCTGTTGAACGTTAGCTTCTTACTTCATCCCTCTAGCTGGCTAAGTAATACTAGTCATAGCCTTTCAATGTTACTGCTGGCAGCTAGCCACCTGACTGACACTGACTGACTGACTGACTGACATACATGTATCTATAAGCGACTACCAGTTGTGCACTCATTCTCCAAGTCAGTCTTTGTTTGTTTGGGGAATGTCTGTATACATGGCAGGAGTCGCGGGACAGTTTTAAAATTGCTTTTTGTCCTGCATCTCGCAGCCACACTGTCAGCAGCGCCGCTAGTTTTGCCTTTTTCTCTAGTGAGCTGACTACGAGTTGGGATTGTTTGTTTCCCGTCTCAGGCCATCAGCCTGTGCTGCAAGAGGGCGGAGTTAGCCATTTGAGAGAGTGGTGAATGTGCTGCTAAAAGACAAATTTGTGCGGCAAATCCGGAGGACGCAAGCGAACATAACAAATCACTGTTCATGATTCCACTCATTGGCAGAGAGGCAGGTGCTATTAGAACTCAGTCATATCAAGAATATAAGCGTTCTGAACTTTGATCAATGCTGGGGCAATATTTAGATGTATTCCATTTTCTTATTGTGTACAAAAAAACATATTTTAATTATTTATACAAATTACAGAGGTTGGTGTTATGGCAATGGTGAGATGTTGTATTCCATTGTGAGATGTAATCATTTACACAAGGACAGTGTGAAAAAGTCAGGGATATTCATATTGAGTAGATCACGAACGTGAGAGTCTTACGTATTGACTGCCTGATTCTTCAATTTACACCTACTAGGTACAAGTGCGAATACTTGGGAATTGACAGTCAACAACATGACTGTCTATTGACCAGTGGCATTTGTGTTGGTGTTTTTCTCCTCTTGTCCAGGACTGGAGAAGGTGGGTCGTGACTCAACCTATGAACAGGAGGGGAAGGTACAGTTTGTGATGGACGCGGTTTATGCCATGGCCCACGCCCTACACCGCATGCACCGTGAGCTCTGCTCAGGGAACACAGGCCTGTGCCCACGCATGCACAACATTGACGGCAAGGAACTACTGACCTTCATCCGGGCCGTGAACTTCAATGGTAAGGACTCTTTTCAACATCATCATAATAACTCCCCAGCCATTTGTATGTCATACACTTGTTCAACTATTTAATTTCAGTTATTCATTTTCATTCTTCCTCATCACACTGATTATTATGTAACTCTCTCCACATTTCCATAATTGTTCTCTTTTGTTTCCACTTCATCGTTGTTATACAGTACCTCCATTGCCACTTCTTCGATATTGCTGTAATTCCTCTTCTTTAAGCACCCATTCATGAATTTATTTCTTAGCCTTGACCTCTTCATTTCTGTAATAACATGCACTTTCCTCCTCTGTTCTTCTCTCTTCACTCTCCTCACCCTCCACCTTACTCCCCCTTTCCTCTCTTTTTCTGGCCATCACTCTTTTAACCCACCTTCCGATCAGTCTGTCTTTTTCTACCCCTTTCATCCTCCTCTTCCTCACCCCTTACTCTCCATACAGTATCTCCTATTACTGACTAATGCATTTTCTCCTTTACTTTCTCCTGTCATCTTGGGTATAGATTGATGAGGGATGTTTTTTAAAATCAATTTTAGAATAAGGCTGTCCTGTAACAATACTTTCCGAATGCACTGTATATATAAATCCCCGTCATACTTTATCAAAAACCTTTTCAATGTCAGGCATGGTTACCCATATTTTCATAGTGTTATATTGTTTCCAGTACTTATATTATCTCCAACGTATTGTCCATTTAAAAAGCCTGTCTGATTAGGATGAATAATATCTGACAATACCTCTTTAATTCTATGCGCTATGCATTTTGCTAGAACACTGAAGTGTAAGGGGCCTCCAATTTCTTTTATGGACTGGAGCTTTATATTCACCACTTGGGTCCTGTTTCAGTAATAATGAAATCAGACCTTCTTGTTGAGTATCTGATAATCTACCATTTTATAGGAGTGGTTAAAACATGCTAATAACGGTCCATTGAGTACATCAAAAAAGGTTTGGTATACCTCCACTGGTTTGCCATCCAGCCCTGGAGTTTTCCCAGACTTAAAGGCTTTAATTGCATCAAGAAGTTCCTCCTCTGTAATTTTCCCTTCACATGAGTCTTTATGTACAGCTGTTAATTTGACATTATTAAAAGAAAAAAATGCTGCTGCTACTCTCTGTTTATCATATATGCATAGTCACTTTAACTATACGTTCATGTATATACTACCTCAATTGGCCCGACCAACCAGTACCCCCGCACATTGGCCACCCGGGCTATCTGCATTGTGTCCCGCCACCCACCACCCACCACCCGCCAACCCCTCGTTTATGCTACTGCTAATCTCTTTTTATCATATATGCATAGTCACTTTAACTATACGTTCATGTATATACTACCTCAATTGGCCCGACCAACCAGTACCCCCGCACATTGGCCACCCGGGCTATCTGCATTGTGTCCCGCCACCCACCACCCACCACCCGCCAACCCCTCGTTTATGCTACTGCTAATCTCTTTTTATCATATATGCATAGTCACTTTAAC
>QNTS01005042.1:40100-79933 GCA_003317085.1 Hucho hucho
AATCCATGGTTCTTTTGTTAGAAAAAGTAATGTATTATATCCATAAATCTCCGTTTGGTTGGCGCGTTATGATAAGAAAATACAGCCTCCAATCGTCCATTGAAACGTGAAGAGAACTCGTTCAACTTATACCTATAAACTTGTCCAAGAACAATCAAACATAATTTTAAATGTATCCTTAGGAACACTTTTATGTATAAATAGTATAATATTTCAACCGGAATATAAACTGGGCGATAAGAAAGGAAAAAACCACAGAGCATGCCAGCCGTGAACGCGCGTTTTACTCTTGTTGACATGTGTGTACACTTCCTTATTCGTCTTCTTCTCTGCTCTAAAAGCATCTAAAAAGAATCAGAACACTTTCTCGAGACTGTTGACATCCAGAGGAAGCGATAGGTACTGCATTCATATGCCCTTATATGGGCATTTTCATAAGGGAGGGGTTCTAAATGAGGCAATTTGTCAAAACCACTTTTTCCAGGACAGAAATTCCTCGGGTTTTTGCCTGCCATATCCGTTCTGTTATACTCAGACAAAATGTTAACACTTTTAGAAACTTCAGTGTTCCCTATCCAATGGTACCAAATATGTGCATATCCTATTTTCTGGGCCTGAATGGGAGGCATTTTACTTTGGGCACGCCAGGGTCTCCAAAACGGTCACCTCGTGCGCTGCTCCCAAAGAAGTTAAAAACTAAGGTGTCATTGTACGCTGATGATAAATGTTTTCTTTTAAAACCACAATTATAATCTCTCCACGGCCTCATAGAGCATCTAGATACTTTTTCTATCCTCTCTGAATTAAAATCAAATTATGATAGTGTACTATATTACGAATTGGATCACAAAAAAAGGCACATTTTACATTACCGTGTAGTTTACCAAGTAAATGGTCTGACGGAGATGTGGACCTACTTGGTATACAATTCCCAAAAGAAAGAAATTATCTCACTCCAATACATTTTATAGAAAGTTAGCAAAAATAGATAAGATCTTGCTACCATGGAAAGGAAATACCTGCCTATTTGTGGAAAGATTACCCTGATTAACTCTTTAGTCATATCACAGTTTACCTATTTGCTTATGGTTTTGCCTGCACCTAGTGACCTGCTTTTTAAATTATATGAACATAAAATATTCAACTTTATTTGGAATGGCAAGCCAGACAAAATGAAAAGGGCCTATTTATATAACGAATATGAATTCGGAGGGCAGAAATTATTAAATATTAACTTCTTAGGGAGTGGCTCCCGAGGTGACGGTTTTGGAGAGTCTGGCGTGCCCAAAGTAAAATGCATGCCACTCAGGCCCAGAAAATAGGATATGCACATAATTAGTACTATTGGAAAGCAAACACTCTGAAGATTCTAAGAGTGTTAAAACATTTTCATGTAAGTATAACAGAAGTGATATAGCAGGCGAAAACCCGAGGAAAATCCATCCGGATTTGCAGTTTTTTTTGTAAATGAGCATCTTCTCCATTGTGCCTATTGCATACAACTTTATGTAGGACTGAGACTGCAGTATCTATGGCTTCCACTAGATGTCAACAGTCAACAGTCAAAGACTGAGAATTCTAGCAGTGACCAGAACGGATAGGGAGACGAAATTGTCAGGCGACCACTTTTGTAAACAAGGTTTATGAGATTGTGAACGCACACTACTTTATTTTCCTTTCCTATCGTTCACGTTATCGTCCGGTTGAAATATTACAGCAAATATACCCAAAAGGATACCTAAGGATAAATTTAAAATTATGTTTGATTTGTATGTAGAAAGTGTATAGGTATAATTTGAAAGTGTTCTCTTCACGGTTCAATGGGCGACTCAACGGTGGATTTTATGATCATAACGCGCCAACCAAACGGAGATTTATGGATATAATAAATGACTTTTTCTAACCAAAGAAGCATGGATTGTCTTCGTTGGACACTTGGGAAGCCCTCAGCAGAAGTTCATCAAAGGTAAGCGATTTTCTATTAGCGATTTTATGCGTTTTGTGAGACCCGTGTTGGGTTATGGATTTATGCTAATGCGTAAATAATAGAGGTGCTACCCTCAAACAACCAAATGTTGTGCTTTCGCCGTAAAGCCTTTTTGAAATCTGACAACGCTGTGATATTGCCAAGAATCAGAGATTTTGATGACTATGCAACACTTGTATATTGATGAATATTTAATCATTCAACTTTTGGATTTTGAATTTGGCGCCTTACATTTCACCGGGTAGTGTCGGGAACGGGGCGCTAGCGCCCCAGCGCTCCTTAATTATCCCCAAGAGGTTAAAGCCCACTAACCAAATAGCCCAACCAACTGCCTCATCCCTTACTGTATTTATTTATTTATCTTGTTCCTTTGCACCCCAGTTATTCTACATTGCACATTCATTCTACTGCACATCTACCACTCCAGTGTTTAAATGCTATATTGTAATTACTTTGCCACCATGGCCTATTTATTGCCTCACCTTCCTTATCCTACCTCATTTGCACTCTTTGTATAAAGATTGTTTTTTTCTACAGTATTATTGACTGTATGTTTGTTTTACTCCATGTGTAACGCTGTGTTGTTGTACAGTGAGGGAAAAAAGTATTTGATCCCCTTCTGATTTTGTACGTTTGCCCACTGACAAAGAAATNAAAAACACCCCCAAAGCATAATGTTTCCACCTCCATGTTTGACGGTGGGGATGGTGTTCTTGGGGTCATAGGCAGCATTCCTCCTCCTCCAAACACGGCGAGTTGAGTTGATGCCAAAGAGCTCCATTTTGGTCTCATCTGACCACAACACTTTCACCCAGTTGTCCTCTGAATCATTCCGATGTTCATTGGCAAACTTCAGACAGGCATGTATTTATGTTATCTTGAGCAGGGGGACCTTGCGGGCGCTGCAGGATTTCAGTCCTTCACGGCGTAGTGTGTTACCAATTGTTTTCTTGGTGACTATGGTCCCAGCTGCCTTGAGATCATTGACAAGATCCTCCCGTGTAGTTCTGGGCTGATTCCTCACCGTTCTCATGATTATTGCAACTCCACGAGGTGAGATCTTGCATGGAGCCCCAGGCCGAGGGAGATTGACAGTTCTTTTGTGTTTCTTCCATTTGCGAATAATCGCACCAACTGTTGTCACCTTCTCACCAAGCTGCTTGGCGATGGTCTTGTAGCCCATTCCA
Source organism: Hucho hucho (assembly GCA_003317085.1). NCBI lineage: Eukaryota > Metazoa > Chordata > Actinopteri > Salmoniformes > Salmonidae > Hucho > Hucho hucho. The sequence goes on from QNTS01005042.1 coordinate 43,275, forward strand.
GCCTTGTGTAGGTCTACAATCTTGTCCCTGACATCCTTGGAGAGCTCTTTGGTCTTGGCCATGGTGGAGAGTTTGGAATCTGATTGATTGATTGCTTCTGTGGACAGGTGTCTTTTATACAGGTAACAAGCTGAGATTAGGAGCACTCCCTTTAAGAGTGTGCTCCTAAACTCAGCTCGTTACCTGTATAAAAGACATCTGGGAGCCAGAAATCTTTCTGATTGAGAGGGGTTCAAATACTTATTTCCCTGATTAAAATGCAAATCAATTTATAACATTTTTCACATGCGTTTTTCTGGATTTTTTTGTCTCTCACTGTTCAAATATACCTACCATTAAAATTATAGGCTGATCATTTCTTTGTCAGTAGGCAAACGTACAAAATCAGCAGGGGATCAAATACTTTTTTCCCTCACTGTACATTCCCGTCTGAAGTTTGCCAATGAACATCTTCATGATTCAGAGGACAACTCGGTGAAAGTGTTGTGGTCTCTGGCATCAACTCAACTCGCCGTGTTTGGAGGAGGAGGAATGCTGCCTATGACCCCAAGAACACTATATCCACCGTCAAACATGGAGGTGGAAACATTATGCTTTGGGGGTGTTTTTCTGCTAAGGGGACAGGACAACTTCACCGCATCAAAGGGATGATGGACGGGGCCATGTACCGTCAAATCTTGGGTGAGAACCTCCTTCCCTCAGCCAGGGCATTGAAAATGGGTCGTGGATAGGTATTCCAGCATGACAAATAAACCTACCATTAAAATTATAGATGGATCATTTCTTTGTCAGTGGGCAAACGTACAAAATCAGCAGGGGATCAAATACTTTTTTCCCACACTGTATGTGTCAAACTGCTTTGCTTTATCTTGGCCAGGTCACAGTTGTAAATGAGAACTTGTTCTCAACTTGCCTACCTGGTTAAATAAATGTGAAATAAAAAAAAATATAAAAAAATATATGGGGGATACAATCTTCCCAGCTCCTCAGATTTTGTTGTGAGTAGGCAGAGTCATTAGATAATTTATTTTTGTATTGTCCATATGTAGCTCGTTTTTGGTCACAGGTCCAGGAATGGCTGAAGAATGCAACATTTGCCTAGAACTAACGCTGCAGATAGAAGTACTGGGTGATTTGAAAAGCCATAGTCAATCAATCAATAATATAATAATTATTTTAGCAAAACCATTTATTTTTTATTTACAATCTGAAGAAGCTATGAGAATATAAAGGTTCAGTACTTTTGTGAAGCATCACAGCACAGTTGAAAAATATATGGCAAATAGAAATCCCAAATGGATGGTGTTAAGAGATAGATGGGAGGGGTTGAATGGAGCTGAAGGGTGGGACAAATAACAAGATAACCAATATATAACATACTGGGTCTGTAAAATGTATATAGGTTCAGAATTGTTGTGAAATAGCACAGTTACAAATAGAAATCAAACTGGATGGACATCAGAAATAGAGGAAGGACTAAAAACAAACAAAATATAACTATTGTAAAACAGATTGTGTTTGTAAAATGTGTATAAGATGTATAAACTAAAGGTAGAAGCCTAAAAGTTTACTCCAATTAATTAGGGGAAGGGTGGTAGCGTTTGCGGGGAATAATAAAGGTGTATTCTAAAAGAAGTATGTATATCTACATAGGTATGTGTATGTATATATGTGTATCTGTATGCATATGTGTATGTACATGGATATATATTTACCCCCCAAAAATATGGGGGATTGGAAATGATGCAGACAATTACATTGACGGAAGCAACAATCTTTCCGAAATATTAAGCTAAAGAAAAAAAAAAGTGTGATTAATTTAATGTTGGCCCAGTACTTTTGTAATTCTACACCAAAGTACCAATTAAATGGGTTTAATGAGAGGCTAGATAAAGACGGTACGCCTCCATCTCTTGCCTATTATTTCTGCATAGATTTTCAAGGTTGATATCCTTTGGACTTGCTTAGATAAAAGGTAGAAAGAAATAATACACACTTCACATATCTCACCATGCTCTGACTCTGTGGAAGCTAAAGTTTTGAAATTGATTTCTTTATACTCGTAGTGCTGAATGAGTCAGTTATTTAATCTATGTGCACTATTCAACCCTAGCCAACTGTCTGTATTTTACTGTAGACACACATACAAAGGTAGAAAGACTTTAAAAAAAAAAGGTTCAAGAATGTGGCCCATCCTTTCAGCACAAAGGCCCTACCTCCAATTTGGGAATATTTCTCAGTCCTTAAACTAAGACCAGACTGTGTTGTATCCTGTCAGGCACGCGTTTGCCTTGATCTGCCTCAAAAGTGTAATAACTCAGTCGGGAAAGTTTCTATATATCTCCAGCTCCCTACCTGAGAGGGAAAGGCAGATTTGAATAATTATGTTATCTTCTTCTCATGCAATGGGCTAGGGAGCGATATGGGGCGGGGAAATAGGCATGCTTACTGGCTTTTCATGGCAAACATGCAGAACTAGTAAAGCTTCAGTAGATGCTTTAACAATCTCCAAACCTTGAAGGGATTCATATCTATGCCAAGCTCGATGAATGTGGAACTGTTCTGTGTTATTTTAGGGGGAAAAACATTGAATTAGCAATGAACATGACCCCAGGGCTGAAATTGCAAGTCTGTGTTCAGTCAAACCCACGTTACTGCTGCGTTGAATGATGAAACACTATATTTTGTGTGTGCCTTGATCATTCAATTAAATGAAAGGCAGGGAAACAAAAAGAGGAAAAAGTGATGTTTGCTTGCATTTTCAATTCTACGTGTAGGATGAATGTTTTGCCAAATAATCTTTTAATAAATAATGCAGATTGATAATTTCAGAGAAGAGGGGAAATGGATGTGGGAATACAGTGTGTTTGTGTGTGCTACGCTTGATTGAGCCTGCAGGGGTCCCTAAGTGTGTGAATTACATATATTCCAGGAGTATGCCTTTGGGTATTTTATAGTATGTATTTGTCTGTTCCTGCCTGTGTATTCCATGCTTAATTTAGCCTTCATGAGTGCCATATGAACACACACACATCACATATGAGCGTCAGAGTTTTTTTCCACACTGGTTTTCTGTGAGCAGAGCATAAGGGTTACCCATAATCAGAGTTTGAAATGTACCAAATCAGACTTCCAAGCAACACTTTGACAGTGACTTTGACTATAGCCAGAGTCTAATTGCTAACCCAACAACTTTTCCATTTGCATACGCTTATTTTTTTCGATTAGCATTGAGAGGCTAATTGAGAATGAGCATACAGGACTATTTGTCTCTAATGCTAACATTTACTATTATAAAACTCTCATTATATAAAGGCTTCTGTGCCTTGTTTTTAACAAGACTACTAGAGAAAATAAAAACAGAATAGCCATCAGGGTGATTTATTGCATTAGTTTACATGAATTCGAACTAAAGGGTGATAAAAGTAAATTTGCAGTTTTTGTGCATTTTGCTTTATCACATTATTCACACTTTCCTTTAGATAAAACAAACAAACCCTATGGAGCATGTTGCAGAATGAACAACACATTTCCTCTCCCACCCCTGAGAAGGCACAATCAATAGTGGGAGATTAATTCAATAAACTAGAAATCTCCCACTGCTTTTTCTCATGCCTAATGCCCGCTGCCTGTCTGTGTCCTAAAGAATGTTGCTTCAGTCTGGGATCTATTAAATCACAATCTGTGAATTAATAGAACATTAACACTCTTGGCAATGACTACTCTTACCTTATTTGCTGACAGCAGGGCTGGCATTAGATACTTGAACCATGACACTGTTGGCATTTTAATGGGGAAATTGTAGCTGATAATATACAGGTATCTGCCAAAATTAAGGAAACACCAACATAAAGTGTCTTAATAGGGCGTTGGGCCACCACGAGCTAGAAAAAACTTCAATGCACTTTGACATAGATTCTACGTGTCTGGAACTCTATCGGAGGGATGCAACACCATTCTTCCATGAGAAATTTCCTAATTCGTTTTTTTTGTAGGTGGAAAAGCTGTCTCAGGTGCCGCTCCAGAATGTCCCAGAAGTGTTCAGTTGGGTTGGGATTTGGTGAATGAGGTGGCCATGGCATATGGTTTACATCATTTTCATGCTCATCAAACCATTCAGTGAACAGTCGTGCGATGTGGATGGGGGCATTGTCATCCTATGGGGGCATAGCCATGGTAGCCAAAATAATGGCCTGCCCAGCATTTTTATACAAGACCCTAAGCATGATGGGATGTTAATTGCTTAATTTACTCAGGAACCACAACTGTGGAAGCACCTGCGTTCAATATACTTTGCATCCCTCATTTGCTCAAGTGTTTCCATTATTTTAGGAACACTTGAAAACACTTTTTCCCCCCCATTATTTTGGATATATTGCATGTTGGCAGTGCAACGGCTTGTTTGCACTGCCAATAGATGAAATGAAATATGTGTGGACATTCACCTCCATTGAGGTACATTAAATGTGGACGTGTCCCCGGAGTCAGAGTTACTAGTGTCTACATGACCTACTGTACAATAACACTCTTCCATCATTTTTATTGACAATGTGGCTGTAGCGCTCCTTCAACCAAACAAAAATATTGTTTTCACACAGTGTTATCCGGAAGAGTTTTGTAATGAGAGTATATCTGCCGTACCCTCGTGACTGCACAAATCAGATTGCCATGGTTCTGAAAGGCCTTGTAACAATAACCCATTTATGAAGCAACACAGTATACCATTCACAGTATGTATGTGTTATTCTTTTTTTTACAGATCATCAAGCCCACCTACAGTTCAGTGTCATCTGTCAATGCATTCCTTTCATAAAAACTCTTCTTCTTAGCCTTAGATTAAGATTAAAATCACTTTATTCAGGTAAGTCAAACCGAAATTTGACTAGCACTTTATCACAGTTGTTGTGCGGGGGTTAAGTGCCTTGCTCAAGGGCACAACAGCAGGCAATGGCATCTAGGATTTGATACCAGCAGCCCTCCGGTATTTCCTTTCTGACCCAGTATTCAAACTGGCAACCCTTTGGGTTGCTGCCTCGCCTCTCTAACCTCTAGGCTATCTTCCACCCTGGCATGAAGTCAAGCTTTTAGCATTCTGGAGTGTGATGAGTTGCTGAATTCAAGGTCCACACCAAGGATGATCTTGAACATAAAACCCTTGAACATAACCTCTAGGCCTGTAAATCACTTACCACTAGTCTTAGCTTAACAAGTACCCATGGCTGTGACAGCAATTTGAAGAGATAGTTAAAGTGTGTGTGCGTGCATACATGCGAGACAAAGAGTCCTTGTAGTATTTCACATTATTTCTGTGCCGCCTCCACATGCTTCTCTATTCATGTCCCCTCATTCTCCAACACCGCTGTTGCCACCCCAGTAGGTCTACCTTGAGATTTATGCATTGGCTAGTTTTCGTTCAAACTCACTGAAAGAGAGGTGCACACATTTTCACCCATGCTAAATGCAAAGATACTGTATGCAATGTATACCAAATTTTTTTACATTAGCAATAAAAAAACTATTTAGAAGAATTAGAGCAATATTGATACAACGGTTGCTAAGTTGGGGAGAGGTCTGTCTGTGATAAAGCGCTGCTCTGCTTTCTTGACATTACAATCAACCAGACACGTCCTACATTCTTAGAAAAAAAGATTCCTTATAGAACCAAAAAGGGTTCTATCGCTTGCTTCATATATGGAACCCCTAAAAGTTATATATAGAACCCTTTCATAGGGTTCTTTGATCAGAACCCTAGAGGTTCTTCATGGAACCAAAACGGTTCCATATAGAACCTTGCATGGTGGCATTTATGAATTATGGCCACTACTATTGAATAGTAATATTTTTTGTTAAGAATATAACATAATAAACAAATAAATAAGACCAGCATAGTTTTTTGAAACTTTTCTGTCATTGGAAATGTGCACTGGTGGCCAGGGAGGCATCTGTTCGTTTAAATGATGACGTACGTCTACTCTTGCTGACTTCTTTACAATACAATGCAACTGTGTACATTAGTTACAGCGAACAACAAAAATGTGGCTTCTGCCCCGTTCTCAACCCACCGAACCAGCAGACCTCACACATACAGTTGAGACGACCACAGGTTCAAGCTGCAGTGCAGCACTCATGGATGGAGAGCATGTTGTGGGGATAAAGGCCTTGCTCAAGGGCCCAACAGTAGGGGAATGTTTTGAGGATGTAAATCCAGCAGCCCTCCAGTTGTCAGATCAATTACCACGTTTTTTCCAGTGCACGGCCCGGGATTTAAACCGGCCACCTTTCGACCACAGGTACTGCTCCTGCCTCAAGTCCAACTCCTTAGCCGCTGGGCTACCTACCGCCAGTACAGTATGGGTTGTTGCCTGACTGGTTCCAGAGAAGAACAAAATCATGAGTTCATCTTTAGAAATAGGTATGAGTTAATCTGCCCAAATTAAGACAAAATATTATGCAGACATAATTATTATGATGTAGAAGATCTATTTAAATAAAGGTTCAATGAACTTTTTTTTATAACAAGTTACATGAAGTTGCTGTCAGCAGCAGCCAAAAGAGAGATCCTCTGCCTCTAATACTTCTGGGTTACAGCCAGACTGAGCAAATCATAGAGATAGTGTGTTAAAAGTAATGTAATGATAAACTAGGCTATTGAATCACCAAGACTTATTATACATAATTTATTCTAAATAATTAATACATACCTTCTCTCAGTCAGCAACAGTCTTCTATGGCTTCGTGAAACATAGTCCCCTCAATTGACTACACGCTGAAATAATAGTAAAATTTTTCTAATTGCCAACGTTAGCTCTATTTGGCATATCCCATAATAAAAAAAAATATTTGAAAGAGTTGGCTGGCTTGCTTGTAAAGTGGGAAATTAAAGTAGCCTAGCTTTAGCCTAGCTAGCTTACAAACGTGCTCAAATTTGAATAATGTTAACTTTTTTTTATCTAGCCTGTACTTTATCATATTACTTTGTCTTCATATATTTGAATTAACTCATCAACTTTCCTTACCTTAATACATAAAAAAATATTGTGCTTATTGGTAGGCTACTTGCAAGTTGGTTTAACCACCATCCTCTTGCATCTTCATGCTGGAATGGCAGTTGGCTTTTGACTCTGAATGGCAGTTACATTTGGAATTGAACAAAAGGTTCTATAAAGAACCCCCTTTTTATCTAAAGGTGTGTTCGTCAATTCAATCTGGAGTGCCAGAGTGTGCTCAGAGTGCCCTCTGGGCGTTTGTAAATTCAGAGCATTGTCAGTTCTTAAATTCAGAGTGTTTCGCTCTCTGAGTGTTCAGAGCGCACACTGGACGCTCTGGCCGAGGAGTAGGGTTGGTCTGAGCATTCTGTCTTCACAACGGCAGTCAAGAACCCAAGCAAACTGGCAAATGTTGGCTAGCTTGCTAGCTACTTCCAGACACAAATGAGAGAACACCTCACTCTGACCATTTTACTCACCCTACCAGAGCTGGATAGGCTGTTTTATGTTATCTAGAGCATTGGTGACTGTAACTGCTGCTGGCAACAATTTAATTCCACTTTTTTGACGATGTTTACTGACACCGGCCATGTTCAACGTGTGTTGAGCCTTCATAAATATGTCCGTTTTTCTGCGCTCTGGCACACAGACGAGAGTGCTCTGAAATCGGAGTAGATAGCCAGACTGAATTGACAATGCACCCTAAGAGTGTATGCTTTTTTTAAAACACATTATTTCTTCATGCTTCTAGCAAACATTTACTTTACAACAGCACAGGTTTGTATGAACCTTGCTGTTTGCCATTCAGACCTTGGCAACAATGTTGCAAAATAGGAATTCGATCTCCCCCTGCCATAGAGAGCTAATGGTGTTATTTATATCATTAAATTAATATAAATGAAAAACAGTTAAAAGAGAATGTTAGCTGTCATTTCTGTGTTTGATGTGACTGGGTTAGCTTTTGTTAGCTGTTGTTTTCTAAAATCCGATTCCCCATTACACTCTGGGGTAGGGATAGAACTCTCAAGGTTTTTTAGGTACTGTATATATAACCTTTTTTAGTAAAGGGTTGTTAATCTCATCCAAAGTACCACAAGGTTCTATATAGAACCCCAAAGAACCCTTTTTCTAAGAGTATAGTTTTATCACACCTGGACTACTGCCCAGTTATATGGTCAAGTGCTGCAAAGAAGGACATAAGCAAATTACAGTTGGCCCAGAACAGAGCAGCACGGCTGGCCCTTAAATGTACACAGAGGGCTAATATCAAGAACATGCATGTCAATCTCCCCTGGTTCAAAGTAGAGGAGAGATTGACTGCAACATTGATTGTTGAAAGCACAGAACTGTCTGTTCAAACAGCTAACACACAGCTTAGACACCAATACGTACCCCACAAGACATGCCACCAGGGGTCTCTTCACAGTCCCTAAGTCCAGAACAGGCTGGGAAAGCGCACAGTACTACATAGAGCCATGGCAACATGGAACTCTTCCACATCAGGTAACTTAAGCTAGCTGTAAAATCTAATAAAAAAGAAACATCAAATAACACAGACATTGTAATATTGTACATTTTATATCGTACATTTGTAATGGTAGAGCAGTGTACATTTTCATAGTGCACAATGTCTTGCGTGATGTATTGTTTTATTTAATATGTTGACTATTGTTTTGTTGTGATGTGTTGTTTTGTTCCTGTTTTGGATCCTAATAAATACTAAATACTCAAATATAGTACCAGATTGCCAGCGCCATCATCATATCGAGAAATATTTTGAGAATATCAACATGATTTTGCTTGGGGGTTCTGGATCCCGAGAATGGTGTGGTGATTCATCGCTGTGCCAATGCGATTTATTCATGTTGTAGAAAGTAGGTCTTGGATATAATCAACACGTGCGCCCACCCACTAATCATAAATTACAGAGGGTGTAGGCTCTTTCATTACAATATGCTGTTGCTCTGGATTTAGTTTCTAAAGGAATCTACTTCGGAGGCAGCGTGGGTAATTGGAGGCTTGAGAGTGGGTCAACCCGTGATTATGTCTGGGATTGGTTCAATCAACGCATCGCCCAACCACCTAATCATCTATGTAAAGAGCCACAGAGTCGCACTATAAAGAAATTGAGTCACATTTGTTGGAGTGCAGAACAGTTAGGAATGAGGATGCCTGTTGTTTTTTAACGGGAGATTATGAGTCATTGTTTAAGTCACGGGTGGTTCCGTTCTGCAACACCACTTGAACCCATGGGACAATGCACAGCCATTTCTTATTGGTGCGAGATATTTATTAACTTTATATATGAATGCATATCATGTCAAATGCAGTGATACACTGGCAAGCTAATTGTTGCTGGTTAATCAGTCAGCTAAATATGTACACAGCCGTTCAAACGTTTGTGGTTACTTAGAAATGTCCTTGTTTTTGAAAGAACAGCAAATTTTTTGGTCCATTAAAATATCAAATTGATCAGAAATACAGTGTAGGCATTGTTAATGTTGTAAATGACTATTGTAGCTGGAAGCAACAGATTTTTTATGGAATATCTGCATAGGCGTACAAAGGCCCGTTATCAGCAACCATCACTGCTGTGTTCCAATGGCACATTGCGGTAGCTAATCCAAGTTTATCATTTTAAAAAGTTAATTGATCATTAGAAAACCATTTTGCAATTATGTTAGCATAGCTGAAAACTGTTGTTCGGATTAAAGAACCAATAAAACTGTCTTTCTTTAGACTAGTTGAGTATCTGGAGAATCAGCATTTGTGGGTTCGATTACAGGCTAAAAATGAAACAGAAACAAAGAACATTCTTCTGAAACTCATCAGTCTATTCTTGTTCTGAGAAATTAAGGCTTTTCCATGCGAGAAATTGCCAAGAAACTGAAGATCTCGTACAGCGCTATGTACTACTCCCTTCACAGAACAGCGCAAACTGGCTCTAACCAGAATAGAAAGAGGAGTGGGAGGCCCCGGTGAACAATTGAGCAAAAGGACAAGTATATTAGAGTGTCTAGTTTGAGAAACAGACACCTCACAAGTCCTCAACTGGCAGCTTCATTAAATAGTACCCGCAAAACATCAGTATCAACATCAACAGTGCTGGCCTTCTAGGCAGAGTTCCTCTGTCCAGTGTCTGTGTTCTTTTGCCCATCTTAATCTTTTCTTTTTATTGGCCAGTCTGAGATATGGCTTTTTCTTTGCAACTCAGATTTGCAGTGAAAGGCAGCTAGATGTGCTGTGCATGGCCAAACAATCAGAGATATTTTTCCTGTTTAATTTGCTTCTCTCTGCCAGGCCGCTGCACAAAGGAAAGAAGGTGATAGGTGTGTGCAGTGGCAAAGTATGTGAATGGATTAATTTATCATAGACAGACACAGGAAGCGAAACATCTGCACAGAGCTGTGGGTGGTGTTTTGGAGACAAGTCAAATCTCTTTACTTTAGGCCCAATCCTCCCAACTTCTCTCCAGCAAATGTAACAATACATGGTTTTCCTGAGATGCATATTTTTAATAATGCTCTCCTCTTCCTTCCCAACTGTGTTGGATTTTGCAGGTTTTAAGGACCCAAGGTGGTTTGTGAGCAATGTTACTGTAAGCAGGTCATCTGAGAGACAAAATAGCTACTTGAAAGGAATGTGGAACTTGGCAGTGTAGATTGTAGTCAATAATGACAGATAATCCATTTGGTTGGCTGTATCTGTGACAAATACACTGATAAACAACCTCGAGAGATACTTGCATATTAAAATGGCAGTGCATTCATCTGTTTTGTCACAAAACATTTTGTTCTTATATTATTTAATTTTTTAGATACCATACCCATGGGTAAACACTGAATATACTTTATATTGTGATAGCATCACCAGCCAAGTTCATTGTTTCAGTAATATATTCCCTAAATGTATGTATATTTTTCAGTAATGTTAATAGTGTTTCCTGTTTTACAGGAAGTGCTGGGACTCCTGTCACATTTAATGAGAATGGCGATGCTCCAGGACGCTACGATATCTTTCAGTACCAGATCAACAACAGGTCAACAGCAGAGTACAAGGTCATCGGCCACTGGACTGACCAGCTACGCCTAAATGTAAGGACGAATGGGTAACTGCTTTGTCTTGTTATTGTATGCAAGTCTTAATAATGTTACTTAATAAATCACATTAACATCCATGGGGACTCATTTTCCACGATACCAATCAAATAACTGTCAAACAATCAATTTAACTTATTTGCCAACGTTGAAAAAATGAGATTTTAAATGTTAAAAAAAATGTAATTTAGCAAACGCTCTTATCCAGAGCGACTTACAGTAGTGAGTGCACACATTTACATACTTTTACATTTTTGTCATCCTGGTCGAACCCACAACCCTGGCGTTGCACTACCAACTGATGATGATGATGTTGATAAATTAAGTCGATGTTAATGAGTCATCTTCTTTTAGTCCTTGCCCATTTTTAAGATCAGTGTAACACATGTTTTGCCCCACTCAGATGGATGCCATGCAGTGGACCAGTGGCGACCCCTCTGTGCCCGCCTCTGTGTGCAGCCTGCCTTGCAAGATGGGTGAGAGAAAAAAGGTGGTGAAGGGAGTACCATGTTGCTGGCACTGCGAGCGCTGTGAGGGCTACCACTTCCAGGCCAGTGAGTTAATTTGCGAGCTGTGCCCATATGAACAACGACCCGACCAGAACCACACTGGGTGCCAACCTATCCCCATCATCAAGCTGGAGTGGCACTCACCCTGGGCAGTGGTGCCAGTCTTCATCTCTGTCCTGGGCATTCTGGTTACCAGCTTCGTCATCGTCACCTTTGTGCGCTACCACGACACGCCCATTGTCCGAGCCTCGGGCCGGGAGATGAGCTATGTTTTGCTCACGGGTATCTTTCTGTGCTATGCTATCACCTTCCCCATGATCGCAGCCCCTGACGTTGCCGTTTGCTCCATCAGGCGCATCTTCCTGGGCCTGGGTATGTGCTTCAGCTATGCAGCTTTGCTTACCAAAACAAACCGCATCCACCGCATCTTCGAGCAGGGCAAGAAGGCTGTGACTGCACCGCGGTTCATCTCCCCGGCCTCCCAGCTGGTCATTACCTTCAGCCTGATCTCAGTTCAGTTACTGGGTGTTTTTGTGTGGTTTGCCACCGACCCGCCACACATGGTGGTGGACTATGGCGAGCAGCGCACGCAGGACCCTGAGAACGCCCGTGGGGTGCTCAAGTGTGACATCTCGGACCTCTCACTCATCTGCTCGCTTGGATACAGTATTCTCTTGATGGTCACATGCACTGTTTACGCCATCAAGACCAGGGGAGTACCAGAGACCTTCAACGAGGCTAAGCCTATTGGATTTACTATGTATACTACCTGTATAATTTGGTTAGCTTTTATACCTATCTTCTTTGGGACGGCACAGTCAGCAGAAAGGGTGAGTGTGTTTTGATTGTGTGATTGTATTTGATACACCTACATCAACTGTAGGCCTACATGTCAAGGCTATGTAACACAGTCAGATATGTTGTTTATCTTATTCTGTATGCATTGACTGGCACCTCCACCACTTACACAGGTGAATAAGATGCAATCTGATAAAATGTCAAGCTGAATATTATTATTTTCAATTATTTTCTTTTACCTTGAGATGCTTGCTGTAGTGAGACTAGTTTCTGTTGAGCCAGGAGTTGGTGAGGGTTCTTAGCTCTTGATTGGACAGAAAAGGATGGCTTAGTCATGCGTAGATGTGGTCTATAATATTACGTGCTGGCTCAGGTGAGGTTTGGCTTGTCATCAGACAGTTGTTATCCTCATCAGTTCTATGACTAATGGGAACACAAACATGTGTTGTCTACACTGTAAATCTCAGTAATCCGTTGTATGGAATTCATCCCTCATGTGGCTAATATGTTGTGAACCTCTTTGGTGTTAGAGGTGGTAGGCAATGGACAGAGTCTGTGGTCGGTGTTGTGTTTTTATCACCCTTTAATGTCAGTAATTATTTTGACCCCTGCTGTTTACTAGCCAATCAACTTAATTAAGTACCATCACTTCAGTTCTCTGCACTGAATGTTGGCCATGTAATGACATGTGGAATTAAATTGCTAATGATATGGTTGTTCTCAACTATTTTCACCTTTAGAATGCTGCATATGATTTTCCGGGAAGTACATAGGTCATCAGTCACACTTGGAAAGCATGGTATCGAAAAGCATGGTATCTGTGAATAAGCTGAGGAACCTCTACCTCAATCTTCATATTGCCTATTTTATCTTCCCATGGGATTACAATGCACATTTTCAGTCAGTGTCATACCACACATAATGATCTAGCAAATCCCATGGCAATACAAAATGTTCAATTGGTCCAAATACTGCAGCATACTGAACAATTTCAAATGATTTCATAGGCTGCAGTATATAGTCTGGATGAATTCAAAGAGTGATTTTTTTCCATTTAAGTTTTCTACTGGAAGCTGCTTTAGTCTATTAAATTGAGACCATGAGTTGAGCATCTGGTTTAGCGAAGAAAGGTTTTGTTTTCTTCCCCCACAAGTTTTGGAACAGATCTCATTAGTACAGTTCTGGTGCGTTAGGAATCTCTTCTCACTTCATTACAGTTTTTGGATGGCGTGAAACAAATATTGTAAATGACAGCTTGGCTTTGAGTAGATGTGGCCAGGCGTTTGATAGCTGAACATTGGCTTACATAGGTCACAAATATTGCAAACTATGATTGCGTTATAGAAAATCCTTACTAGCCAAGCCATACGTAGTCCTAATCAATTTGTGTAATGTTGTTCCAATTTAATGTAAAATGCAAATGATAAACTGTTCAATGGTAAGCTTATTTTATAGACTATACCCCATGAGAGCAACTCACTGAGGACCAAATAATTAAAACTAGTTATAATTGTTCAAGTCTTAGATCTGTAAGCGTACCCATAACTGTTTTGCCAGATGGTGATTATACCTCATAATTTTTTTCTCTTTATTGGTAGAGCTGGTTGCAGTCTGAAGGGAGTAAGGTACAGTAGTAGACTGTGGTCAGGGCCGTGACCACATCAGAGGACACTGAGGTCTGGACCTCTAATTTAATAACAAAAAATATATAGATACTGTATATTGTACACATTAAAGAAAATAAATTACGAGTCAACATCTAAATATTGCTCCCAGCGTTGATCAAAGCTCAGAACACTTATATTCTTGATATGACGGAGTTATCTGATCTGACTAATAGCGCTTGCCTCTTTTGCGAACGAATGGAATCATGTACAGTGACTTGTTATGTTCACTTGCGTTCCCAGGATTTGCCTCCCAGATTTGCCTTTTTAGCAGCACATTCACCACTCTCTCTAATGGCTAATTCCACCTTCTCGCGGCAAAGGCCAAGGGCCTGAGACTTGAAACGAACTACCCCAGCTCGTTGTTGGCTAAAGTAGTCAACGAGAGATGCTGCTGACAGTGTGTGTGCGAGATGCCGGACAAAAGGCCATTTGAAACCATACCGCGACTACTGCCTTGTCTACAGACATCCCCCAAACTTGGAGAATGAGTGCACAACTGGTAAATAGTCACTTATAGATATGTCAGTCAGGTGGCTAGCTGCTGGCAGACCTATATTTCAGTAAAGGGCTCTGGCTAGTATTACTGGAAGGATGAAGTAAGAAGCTAACGTTGAACTGAGACTACCTCAGCAGGAGCAAAAAATTGGCTACTGAGTTCTCTTAACTTTGCTTTACATAGAATAGACTACTGAGACAGACAGTGGTGAGACTGAGGCAGGCTACAATCCATTCTGGAGGAAGCAGAGGAGGCAGAGAGAGGAAGCAAGCAGAGATTGGTTAGTACAGTGGTTTCCAAACTTGGGGTCGGGGCCCTATGTGGGGTCCCATTGAGAAAATATGTACTAATCGTATCAAACAGGTTAGCAACTTAAAAAAATGAATATATGTTTCAATATGAACATCTCGACATGGCCTAGGTCTACATTAAGATGCAATCAAAATGCAAACAATACAGTTAAAAAATTATAATTATATCGGTGATTGTTCGTTTTATCTCGATCTCCCACTGGAGTTTATAGTTTGCCCATTACCCACCTTTTTTTTTACCACTACATCAATGATATCAAATAAAATTGTGTTTGTCACATGCACCAAATACAACACGTGTAGACCTTACCGTGAAATGCTTACTTACAAGCCCTTAACCAACAATGCAGTTCAAGAAATAGTTAAGAATCGTAAGTAATATTCTAATAATTCATGTGAATCTGATATGATAATCTGTGTTTTCCATTAATGAATAGTTTCTCATATTTACCCCTTTCAGGAGTATAACATTACAATTGCATAGCTAATAGGTTATGTGCTTGTAGATCGACTGAGGTGAATGAACCTACAGCAGCCAAGGTGATAATGGCTGGGGTCGTTTTTGCTGTTCTCCACATAGTATTTGTTGTTATTATTATTGTATAGAAATGTACAAAATATGCTTTAACTTTCTAAACCTCACTAAACCTCAAACCCTGGTTACGGACTTCAAAAAAAACCCACAAGCTTAAGAGTATCATTTCACTTTTTTTCAGGGAGAGAAGGACCCTATTAAACGTCATGTTACACAACCAATTAAAGTAATTGATGATTGATGTAAAGTAATTGATGATTAGTAAAGCTTAAACCAAGTTTATTCACCCATTGGGTTAATACAGCTGCATAAGACAAAATACATATTCAAACCAGTAGTAGTATATATGCCCCAATTTGGGTGGAGTCTCCTCCTCTCTAAACCAGGGCTGCCCAACCCTCTTCCTGGAGATCTACTGTCCTGTAGGTTTCTTAGTCCAACCCTAATTTAGCATATCTGATTCAGCTAGTTAAGGGCTTGTTGAGCAGCTAATTAGTATAATCAGGTGTGTTAAATTCAAGTTCGACTGAAAATCCACAGGATGGTAGATCTCCAGGAAGAGGGTTGGGCAGCCCTGCTCTAAACATTGCATCTTTATTACTAGGCAGGAAGTTAAGTGAAACGGGCCACAAACTGTTCCTTCTCCCTTAAGGTGACCTGACCTGACCTTGACCCCCATCCTCACTAATCCACAGCTCTCCACCCTTATCAGTGCCTGACAACATGTGATCGTCTTCCCTGCACTCAGTACATTCCAAGCTTAATTGCCTCCACCATATACATTCTTCCTACAGATAACCATTAACTTCTGGTGTAGACCCTCTAGATCAGGGGTGGGCAATTCCAGTCCTCAAGGGCCTGATTAGTGTCACAGAATTGCCCCAGCCCCAGCTAACACACCTGACTCCAATAATCACCAAATCATGATCTTCAGTTCAGAATGCAATTTGATAAATCAGCTGTGTTTGCTAGGGATGGAATAAAATTGTGACACCAATCAGGCCCTTGAGGACTGGAGTTGCCCACCCCTGCTCTAGACCATAGCCCTCAATATTTCAATAGGATACCTGATAATTAACACTATTCCAAGTTTAGAAGTCAGAACCCAGAATCCATCATACTGTACGTTATTAATCTTTAGACAATTACTTGCCTAACTGGCCCTTGAAAAATCACCTCTAACGGCATCACTTTCTTAGAGGACTGAAAACACCACACACATCAAACCCTTTAGTTGTGGAATATAAAAAAAGGGGGCTCAACGCATTGTAGCCTATTCATATTTCAGAAAATGCTTAATCAATGCCACTTAGGTTGCACTGTCCCGAGCGAGCATCCCATTATTCTCTGGCAGTCATATCAAATAAATCCTATTCAAATTGTTATTTACTGTCACACATGGCTTAATGTTCATAGGAAGAACACCTGTGTGAATGGTGTCCCTGGAGAAAATATAAAATCATTCTGTTCTGATATAGCACATGACCATCACTCCACTATTTAACAGTCTTCCCCATTATCCAGCTATTAAACAGCTTGCTCTGATCAAATGCCCCAGCTCTGTCATTTTAGAAACAGATGCTTCTTATTTCCACTCTCATCACAAGGTAATGCACTTGTGTGGGGCGTGTGCACATTCCCTTGCTGAGATTGCCAACTGTCTAGCGTTTGTCATTTTTGCACCCACTAATGGTATTATGGTTGCACTCTACTGGTTGTTAATCCCTCATATGATAATTTTGGTTTGAGTTTATACTGTCGCCTCAATTTCCATATTCACATGTTGTAAGGGGTACATTTATCGTCACATTAGCATTACTTTAATAAACATAATTTATGCATTGTGTGTATGACTTGGCCAGGGTTTCCAAAACTTTTTCCTGGGGGCTCCCAGGGTTGCACGTTTTAGTTTTTGCCCTAGCACTACAGTTGATTAAAATAATCAAAAATGTATGATTAGTTGATGATTTGAATCAGCTGTGTAGTGCTATGGCAAAAACCAAAACCTGCACCCGTGGGAGGCTCGAGGACCGAGTTTGGGAAACCTTGACTTGACTCCAGGCATAAGCGACATAAGTGATCGCTTAGGGCTCCCGGCTGCTAGGGCTCCCCGAAGAGGGGGGGAACTCAGTCATGGTCTCAATGTTGAGAGTTAGAATAGGTCTTAATGTTGAGAGTTAGAATAGTAGAATACATAAGGTACAAGTTCGATATTTGGTTGTGCAGTTTTTCTCTTGTCACTCGATTAGCCATGTCAGCTAACAATTTTTAGATGTAAATTAGTCTAGCCAGTTATCTAAATTTGTAGTAATCACTGCCAAATACCGACCGGGCACAAAGGGCACGTGCCCAGTGGCCCTGACCTCCAGGGGGCCCCCATAGATTTTGTTGGTCACTCTCACGGATATTATTAACATGGCATATGTCATGGAAGAATGTGTAGAATTGTAGAAAATTTGCTTTAAAACAGCCAACAAAAAACTCCCCACCCTGTGAAAAAATGGGTAGAATTGCAGGAAATTCACTTTAAAACACCTAAAATGATCTCTGCGCCATGGCAAAATGAGTAGAATTGCATGAAAGGTATTATAAAATTGCTAAATGTTCTCTTCGCCCCATGGCAAAATTGCTGGAAATAAACTTTAAAACATACATTTTTTCTTCGCTGACAAGAGGGGGGCCCCCCTCCCAACCAAATCTAGCTTAGGGCCCCCAAAAGGCCCTGGCTAATTCCTTTCCATTTAACATTTAATAAACATGGTCTTTTAGATGGCAAGATTTTTCTCAGTTTCCTCATCCCAATTTTCATAACATATAAGTACAAAAAAAATCTGAAGTAAGTTGTTATGAATGTCACTAGTGTGCAGAGATGGCATTTACATGAGTAAATAAGCTTTGGACAAGTAAGCCTTGTCCGAGCCAGAAGGGTCCATAGGGCAAGATCCTGATTCTGTAGCATGACACAGCTTGATGTACAAGTACACACCCTGGACAGAACGGTAATCTGTCGCAGGGCCCTACACCCAATCCATCTTCTTAATCCTTAGTGCCAGGCAGAAAGGCATCGAGTCCCAGTTTTAGAATCTTTGGTGTGACTCGACCGTTCGAACACCCAGTCTCAGGGCGGGCACTCTAATCACCAAGCTACTGGGTTTGGTTGAGAATGATACTGAACCAACAAACCCATTATTATTGATTTGACAATGCGCTGGGAAATTCTTCATGAAGTATAGCAATGCCAAAATATGATAATTTAATCATAAACTATCATGTTTGGCATTAGTATTCCTTACGTTTCGTCCTCAATCTTTTTAGAAAGAGCACGTTGGCTGAAAGTAAAGTTTCAAAAACATTATTAAATTGTTGCCAGCAGCACATGTTGCAGTCACCAACGCTCTGGATAACAGAAAAACATCCTAACCAGCTCTGCTAGAGCGTATAAAATGGTCAGAGTGAGGTGTTCTCTCATTTGTGTCCGGAAGTAGCTAGCAAGTTAGCCAACGTTAGCCAGTAAGCTTGGGTGCTTGACTGCTGTTGTTAGGTCAGAATGCTCGGATGAACCCTACTCCTCATCCAGAGCGTCCAGTGTGCGCTCTGAATGCTCCGAGAGCGAAATGCTCAGAATTTACGAACTGACAATCTGACAATGCTCTGAGTTTACAAATCCCCAGACCATACTCTGGCACTCCAGATAAAATTAAGGAAAACACCCGTACCAGTGGAGGTATTTTTTTAGGCCAACAAGCAAAAACTTTGGCAGTGCTATAATTTAAATTGTGATGCTTTTGATTTAACCAAATGTTTTTGTCCATTAAAATAACATCAAATTGATCAGAAATACAGTGTAGACATTGTTAATGTTGTAAATGACTATTGTAGCTGGAAACGTCTACATAGGCATACAGAGGCCTATTATCAGCAACCATCACTCCTGTGTTCCAATGGCACATTGTGATAGCTAATCCAAGTTCATCATTTTAAAAGCCTGATTGATAATTAGAAAACACTTAATTAAATAGTACCTGCAAGACACCAGTCTCAACGTCAACAGTGAAGTGGCGACTTCGTAGATGCTGGCCTGCTAGGCAGAGTTGCAAAGAAAAAGCCATATCTCAGACTGGCCAATAAAAGATTAAGATGGGCAGAAGAACACAGACACTGGACAGAGGAACTTGGAGTCGCCACTTCACTGTGTTTTGCGGGTACTATTTCATTAATGAAGCTGCTAGTTGAGGACTTGTGAGGCGTCTGTTTCTCAAACTAGACACTTTAATGTACTTGTCCTCTTGCTCAGTTGTGCACCGGGGCCTCCCACTCCTCTTTCTATTCTGGTTAGAGCCAGCTTGAGCGGTTCTGTGTGTCACGACTTCCGCCGAAGTTGGTGCCTCTCCTTGTTCAGGCGGCGCTCGGCGTCGCCGGTCTTCTAGCCATCATCGATCCATTTTTCATTTTCCATTTGTTTTGTCTTGTCTTCCCACACACCTGGTTTCAATTCCATTCATTACATGTTGTGTATTTAACCCTCTGTTTCCCACATGTCCTTGTCTGGAATTTTTGTTTGTAAGTGTTGTGCATGTTTTATGGTATGCTATGGGTTATGTTACCCATTCATTCTATTTGTTCTGTTTTCCGGTTGGTTTTATTATTAAACTACTCCGTTGCGAAACAGAGTTCTGCTCTCCTGCGCCTGACTTCTCTATCGCCAGTAAAGCCCTGGAGTGGGCCAACACCGTGTGGAGAGAGGGAGATGCGGTGTTGGACCAGTTTGAGGAGTTCACCCGTCCTCGACCACCCGCCCAAGGGTAGAGCGGCGGGTGAATGCCTTTTCCATCTAAGGCAGGAGACGAAGAGCGCCCAGGAGTTCGCCCTGGAGTTTCGGACCCTGGCTGCCGGCGCGGGATGGAACGACAGGGCCCTGATAGACCATTATCGTTGCAGTCTGCGCGAGGATGTCCGTCGGGAGTTGGCATGCAGAGACACCACCCTTACATTCGACCAGTTGGTGGACCCATCCATCCGGCTGGATAACCTGCTGGCTGCCCGCGGACGTTCAGATCGGGGTCTGTTGGTTCCACCCCCCCGCACTCCCTCTCCGATACCCATGGAGTTGGGAGGGGCGGTGCGCAGGAAGACCGGAGGGGGCTCCAGCTCGTGCACCATCTGTGGCCGCAAAGGTCACACTGCCGGTCGGTGCCGGGTTGGTTCCTCTGGGTATCGAGGCAGCAGGCAGGGCGCTCTGGTGTCACCCCAGGTGAGCCGGAACCATTCTCAGCCAGAGTCCTCTGTTGCACATATGTTTTTATATGTCACTTTTCCTGATTTTTTCCCCGCATTCCCAGCATAAGGCGCTTTTATAGATAGATCGTTCACCCATAGTTTAGGGATCCCCATTGTTCCCGTGGATGTGCCTTTACCCGTTCACACCTTAGATAGTCTCTTCCTCATTGATTCTCCTGCGTTTCCCGTGGTTCTAGGTCTACCCTGGTTAGCTTGTCAAGACCTCACTGTTTCCTGGCAACAGAGGGCTCTCAAGGGCAGGTCGCAAGAGTGCTCGGGGAGGTGTTATGGGGTTTCCGTTGGTGCTACCACGGTGGAAAGTTCAGAACAGGTCTCCACCGTGCGCATTCCCCCTGAATATGCCGATTTGGCAGAAGGCGACTCAATTACCACCCCATTGACAGGGGGATTGTGCGATAAATCTCCTGGTTGACGCCGCACTTCCCAGGAGTCACGTGTATCCTCTGTCACAAGCGGAGACCGTGGCTATGGAAATATATGTCTCCGAATCCCTGTGTCAGGGGTACATTCGGTCCTCCACATCCCCGGTCTCCTGAAGAAGAAGGATGGAGGTCTGCGCCTGTGTCTTGACTATAGAGGTCTAAATCAGATTATGGTGAGGTACAGTTACCCGCTGCCTCTAATCGCCACGGTGATTGAGTCAATGCACGGGGCGCGCTTCTTCACCTAATTAGATCTCAGGAGAGCTTACAACCTGGTGCGTATCTGGGAGGGAGACGAGTGGAAGACGGCATTCAGTACCACCTCAGGTTATTATGAGTACCTTGTCATGCCATATGGATTAATGTATGCTCCATCAGATTTTCAGGGACCTGCACGGGCAGAGTGTAGTGGTGTATATTGATGACATTCTGATATACTCCGTTACACGCGCCGAGCATGTGTCGCTGGTGCGCAGGGTGCTTGGACAGTTATTGGAGCATGACCTGTACGTCAAGGCTGAGAAGTGTCTGTTCTTCCAGCAGTCCGTCTCCTTCCTAGGGCACCGCATTTCCACCTCGGGGGTGGAGATGGAGAGTGACCTCATTGTAGCCGTGCGTAATTGGCCGACTCCCACCATGGTAAAGGAGGTGCAGCGGTTTCTTGGGTTTGCCAATTACTACCAGAGGTTTATCTGGGGTTTTGGTCAGGTAGCGGCTCCCATTATATCACTGCTGAAGGGGGGTCCGGTGAGTTTGCAGTGGTCGGCTGAGGCGGACAGGGCTTTTGGTCACCTGAAGGTTCTGTTCACCTCGGCTCCCGTGCTGGCCCATCCGGATCCCTCTTTGGCGTTCATGGTGGAGGTGGAGGTGGATGCGTCCAAGGCTGGGATAGGAGCCGTGCTCTCTCAGCGTTCGGGTACGCCACCGATGCTCCGCCCCTGTGCCTTCTTCTCGAAGAAACTCAGCCCGGCGGAGCGAAACTATGACGTGGGGGACCGAGAGCTGTTGGCTGTCGTAAAGGCTCTGAAGGCGTGGAGACACCGGCTTGAGGGGGCTCAACACCCTTTTCTCATCTGGACTGACCACCGCAATCTGGAGTACATCCGGGCAGCGAGGAGACTGAAACCTCGCCAGGCCAGGTGGGCCATGTTTTTCACCCGTTTTGCGTTTACCCTTTCCTACAGACCAGGCTCCCAGAACGTGAAGGCAGACGCATTGTCCCGGCTGTATGACACAGAGGAGCGGCTCATGGATCCCACTCCCATACTCCCAGCCTCCTGCCTGGTGGCGCCGGTAGTGTGGAGAGAGGGTTAAATGCACAACATGTAATGAATGAAATTGAAACCAGGTGTGTGGGAAGACAAGACAAAACATATGGAAAATGAAAAATGGATCGATGATGGCTAGAAGACCGACGACGCCGATCGTCGAGCGCCGCCCGAACAAGGAGAGGCACCAACTTTGGCGGAAGTTGTGACACTGAGAAGGGAGTTGTGCACAGCGTTGTATGAGATTTTCAGTTTCTTGGCAATTTCTCGCGTGGAATAGCCTTCATTTCTCAGAACAAGAATAGACTGACGAGTTTCAGAAGAAAGGTCTTTGTTTCTGGCCATTTTGAGCCAGAAATCAAACCCACAAATGTTGACGCTCCAGATACTTAACTAGTCTAAAGAAGGATAGTTATATTGCTTCATTACACAGTTTTCAGCTGTGCTAACATAATTGCAAAAGGGCTTTCTAATGATCAATTAGCTAACACAATGTGCCATTGGAACACAGGATTGATGGTTGCTGATAATGGGCCTCTGTACGCTTATGTAGATATCCATAAAGAAATCTGCCATTTCCAGCTAGAATAGTCATTTACAACATTAACAATGTCTACACTGTATTTCTGATCAATTTGATGTTATTTTAATGGACAGCATTTTGCTTTTCTTTCTAAGTGACCCCAAACTTTTGAACGGTAGTGTAAATACTATAGTAAGTGCCTCTCTCCAGCTTAATTAAATATTGAAAGAAATCTAGTGCCCAAGATTGGGCACAAGATTCTTTTATTTTTTTATTTTTTTAATCTTTGTTTTTATTGATTGAAACAAAAACTATACATCATACAATGATTGCTTCTGTGGACAGGTGTCTTTTATACAGGTAACAAGCTGAGATTAGGAGCACACTCTTAAAGGGAGTGCTCCTAATCTCAGTTTGTTACCTGTATAAAAGACACCTGTCCACAGAAGCAATCAATCAATCAGATTCCAAACTCTCCACCATGGCCAAGATCAAAGAGCTCTCCAAGGATGTCAGGGACAAGATTGTAGACCTACACAAGCCTGGAATTGGCTACAAGACCATTGCCAAGCAGCTTGGTGAGAAGGTGACAACAGTTGGTGCGTTTATTCGCAAATGGAAGAAACACAAAAGAACTGTCAATCTCCCTCGGTCTGCAAGATCTCACCTTGTGGAGTTGCAATGATCATGAGAACAGTGAGGAATCAGCCCAGAACTACACGGGAGGATCTTGTCAATGATCTCAAGGCAGCTGGGACCATAGTCACCAAGAAAACAATTGGTAACACACTACGCCGTGAAGGACTGAAATCCTGCAGCGCCCGCAAGGTCCACCTGCTCAAGAAAGCACATATACATGCCCGTCTGAAGTTTGCCAATGAACATCTGAATGATTCAGAGGACAACTGGGTGAAAGTGTTGTGGTCAGATGAGACCAAAATGGAGCTCTTTGGCATCAACTCAACTCGCTGTGTTTGGAGGAGGAGGAATGCTGCCTATGACCCCAAGAACACCAGCCCCACCGTCAAACATGGAGGTGGAAACATTATGCTTTGGGGGTGTTTTTCTGCTAAGGGGACAGGACAAGTTCACCGCATCAAAGGGACGATGGACGGGGCCATATACCGTCAAATCTTGGGTGAGAACCTCCTTCCCTCAGCCAGGGCATTGAAAATGGGTCGTGGATGGGTATTCCAGCATGACAATGACCCAAAACACATGGCCAAGGCAACAAAGGAGTAGCTCAAGAAGAAGCACATTAACTACTTAGGGAGTAGTGGCGCTAGCGGGCCACTCCCGACACTACCCGGTGAAATGTAATGCGCCAAATTCAAAATCCAAAAGTTGAATTATTAAACATTCATCAATATACAAGTGTTGCATAGTCATCAAAAGCTCTGCTTCTTGGCAATATCACAGCGTTGTCAGATTTCAAAAAGGCTTCATTGCGAAAGCACAACATTTGATTGTTTGAGGATAGCACCTCATATATTTTCCACATTAGCATAAATTCATATCCAGCGCGGGTCACACAAAACCCATATAAGAGATAAAAAATATCACTCACCTTTCGAAGAACTTCTGCTGAGGGCTTCCCAAGTGTCCAACGAAGACATCCAATAGTTCTTTTGTTAGAAAAAGTCATTTATTATATCCATAAATCTCCATTTGGTTGGCACGTTATGATCAGAAAATCCACCGTTGAGTCGCCCATTGAACCGTGAAGAGAACACGTTCAAATTATACCTATAAACTTTCTACAAACAAATCAAACAATTTTTTATGTATCCTTAGGTATCCTTTTATGTATATTTACTGTAATTTTTCAACCGGACGATAACGTGAACAATAAGAAAGGAAAATAAAGTGGTGCGCGTTCACAATCTCGCGCCCGTCAAACGTTGTAAACCAAAGTGGTCCCCTGACTACTTCCTCTTCCTATCCGTTCTGCTTACTGCTAGACCTTCCAGACTTTGTATAAAGACTGTTGACATCTAGTGGAAGCCATAGGTACTGCAGTCTCAGTCCTAGTTAAAATACAAATGAATAGGCAGCCTGGAGAAGGTCATTTACAAAAAAAACTGCAAATCCGGATGGATTTTCCTCGGGTTTTCACCTGCTATATCAGTTCTGTTATACTCACAGACATTATCTTAACAATTTTAGAAAATTCTGAGTGTTTCCTATCCAATAGTACTAATTATGTGCATATCCTATTTTCTGGGCCTGAGTGGCAGGCATTTTACTTTGGGCACGCCAGACTCTCCAAAACCGTCACCTCTGCTGCCGCTCCCTAAGAAGTTAAGGTCCTGGAGTGGCCAAGCCAGTCTCCAGACCTTAATCCCATAGAAAATCTGTGGAGGGAGCTGAAGGTTCGAGTTGCCAAACGTCAGCCTCGAAACCTTAATGACTTGGAGAAGATCTGCAAAGAGGTGTTGGACAAAATCCCTCCTGAGATGTGTGCAAACCTTGTGGCCAACTACAAGAAACGTCTGACCTCTGTGATTGCCAACAAGGGTTTTGCCACCAAGTACTAAGTCATGTTTTGCAGAGGGGTCAAATACTTATTTCCCTCATTAAAATGCAAATCAATTTATAAAATTTTTCACATGCGTTTTCTGGATTTTTTTGTTGTTATTCTGTCTCTCACAGTTCAAATAAACCGACCATTAAAATTATAGACTGATCATTTCTTTGTCAGTGGGCAAACGTACAAAATCAGCAGGGGATCAAATACTTTTTTCCCTCACTGTAGACTCCTGCTAACCCCCCCACTACTATTCCAAACAGTGTGCATATGACCATGTGCTTGTGATGTGTTTATTAGTCATTCTCTCCTATCTCTGCAATAGCCACCTCAGCAGGTTCAGGTGATAAATATCACTGAGCTTCATGCCCCAGATTCCTGGCTGACCTAAAACTGAAGGTGATTGTTCCTCAGTTCTTGCCTTTTGATGCCGACCCCATCACTCTTATTATAGATCTAAAGATGCTGCTGATCTGGTTCAAACTAGAACGGTTCAGACTTGCCACCAGCCCCAACTGGAGACCCACTGGAAAACACTCTGCAGTCAAAAGATTAACTTAAAGGTCCAATGCAGTTGTATTTATCTCAATATCAAATCATTTCTGGATAACAATGAAGTTCCTTACTGTGATTATTTTAATTGAAATGTTCTGAGTGGGGTGGGGGAAACTGAAAACTAGCTGTTAATGGCAGAGAGGTTTGGAACTCTCTTTCTTATTCGTCTTATTGAAACTCTCTTTAACTAATTTAAAAACTCCATCCCACAAAAAAAGGCTGGAATTTCAGGCGGTCTTTTCAAACAACTCTTACACTAAATTCCAACCTCATAGTGTGGAAAGATAAATACAACACAGGTAAATCGTGTTTTTGACTGCACTGGGCCTTTAAGATAACCTTAAGGGGTTTGAGCCACAAGATAATAGTATCACCTATGTAAGTGGCTTCATGTTTGTGCACCAATATGGCTGACCTTGAAATCTATGCCCGACAGAGAGTGTGTAATATAAGCTTTGTTCTCACAATATAAATAATTCCTAGATGTTTGTCTAGAGGCCCTCTAAATGGCTTCATGCTTGAATGTGTACCATACATTTTCAGAATGATACCTTGATGTATGATGGAATGGCTTCCACTGTAAAGGTGTTCAGACTCAAGCAAGATGTGACACTTGTTGCCAGTCCCTCTTCATTCTCTACCACACTAAATGTACATATATGGCTGAGCAAATACCCTCTGAGAATTCCCACTGTCAGTTTACCGCTCAATGAGAGTGCCATTAGTTGTGTTGAAGTTTCTAAATGCTGTTGCTATGACTACTCAGGTGGTGTCTAAGCAGGAGCCGGAGTGTTTGGCATGTGTGCAGATGTGTTCGCATCAGTGGTTATTTTCTCTCAGCCTCTTGGGGGTGTACTGTAACATTGGAAATAAGTCAATGAAACATGAGCTTGTAATGCCTGGTTAAGTTGGGAGAAGAGTAGATTTGTGTACATGCGGTCGGGGTAACTCACCTGGGTTGTCAGTGGTTGGATGGGTTTGATTTAAGTGGTTATAAGAAACCTGAATAGTGTACTGCAAGTTTGAATGTTCCATGTGAACACACTATCACAGATTATTGTGAAATAGACACAAATTACTTATTGGAAATTTGTGACAAGCACACGAAACAAGCACACTTTTTTGTGTGTATTACACTATTTTCTTCAAAACGCATTTCATATGTATTACACGATTCCATTCTTCATAACGTATTCGTGTACATCACACAAATTTATATTTGTTGTGGCTAATATTAGCTATGTTAGCTAAGTGGCTAATGTTAGCTAGGCTAGCTAGGTGGCTACTGTTAGCTAAACTAGGGGTGAGGTCAGGGGTTAGAGATTAGGTTTAGGGGTTGTGGTTAGGTGTTACGGTTAGGGTCAGGTAACATGCTAGCTAAGTAGTAAAAGGGTTAGGTTAGGGTGAGGGTTAGCTAACATAATAGGTAAGTAGTTAAAAAGTAGCAAGTTGTTGCAAAGTTGTTAATTAGCTAAAATGCTAAAGTTGTCCATGACGTGATTCAAATACGCAATGTTTGGGTTGATAGAAGGTTGCATTATATTCCCACCCATTTCTTCCCGACAAACCTCTGGCCTATCATTTCTGTCTTAAGTAACCTACTCTTTTTATCTGTGATTGAAATGCACTGAATACAAAGTCGTGTACTGCACACAAAGAAAATAGTTTTTTGCTTGACTGTCACGAATTTCCAATAAGCAATTTATATCTATTTCACAATAATCTGTGATACTAGGTTGGAACACAATGTGCATGACAAGTGAACAGCAACTAGGTTGTGTACTGGTGTTTTGAGTTTGATCCCAGTACGCTCAACAGACCTCACTATTATGTCCAGAGAAAAAAGTCCCAAAATACAATTAAAATCTGTAATGTGTTACAATGTGATTGGATTAATTCAAGCTGCTCTTAGAAAAAAAGTTGCTATCTAGAACCTAAAAGCGTTCTTTGGTTGTCCCCATTGAAGAACCCTTTTTGGTTCCAGGTAGAACCTTTTGAGGTTCCGTTTAGAGCCCTTTCCAAAGAGGATTCTACATGTAACCCAAAAGTGTTCTACCTGCATCCAAAAAGAGTTATACGGGGACAGCCAAATAACCCTTTTGGAACCCTTTTTCTAAGAGTGTGTTGTGTCAGGGATCACAAATGTTTCTCTCCCCAGGACTCTCTTTGAAGCACCTCAGACTCATTGACTGATCTCTTCTTCTTTCTCTCTCTCAATCTGTCTCTCGTCAGATGTACATCCAGACAGCCACGCTGACCATCTCCCTCAGCCTGAGCGCCTCCGTCTCTCTGGGGATGCTCTACATGCCCAAGGTCTACATCATCGTCTTCCACCCGGAGCAGAATGTCCCCAAGCGCAAGCGCACCTTCAAGGCCATCGTCACCGTCGCCACCATGACCAGCAAGCTGTCCCAGCTGGCCTCCGAGCGACCCAACGGAGAGGTGAAGACCGAAATCTGCGAGGGCATGGATGCCAGTAGTGAGTATAAAGATGTGATCCCTCACTTCGTAACATATTGTACCACTGCTCCCGTTTTTTTCACCTATAATTTTATTTTTGTGGGGGTTATAGCTTATGTTACGTACAACCACAGGCAACAGGCTTTCTACATACAGTAAAATCAACCACATTTCCTCAGCTATATCTATAGTATCTGAAATATCGTTGTTGAAATCAGCTTGTAGAAAATATTTTGTATGCTCTCATCTAAGATAGTTCAAAAGACACCTGAGAACAGATTAGGCATAACTGTTCATCGATCAGATTTAGACTTCAAAGCCCTTTCAGAATCCGTTAGCAGAAGTTTCATACAGGCAAGCATCCTGTTGTTTACTTATCATGATTGACTGCACAGTTTGATATCTAAAACTTTGCTTAATTTCATATCTCGTTAGGTTCTCATTTCACTGAACTGCTAAGGTGCTGAGGTGAGATGGGGCCGACAGAGATGGTTGCCTCGCTTCGCATTGTTAGGAAACTATGCAGTATTTCGTTTTTTTCTGTATTATTTCTTACATTGTTACCCCAGGAAATCTTAAGTCTTATTACATACAGCCGGGAAGAACTATTGGATATAAGAGCAACGTCAACTTACCAACATTACGACCAGGAATACAACTTTCCCGAAGCACATCCTCTCTTCGGACCACCTCCCAGGACAATGGATCTAATCCCAGCAGCTGACCGAAAACAACGGCGACACAGAAGGGGCAGACGGAGTGGTCTTCTGGTCAGGTTTCGAAAACGGGCACATCGCTTTCCGCTCCCGAGTATAATACTCGCCAATGTCCAGTCTCTTTACAACAAGGTAGACAAAATTTGAGCGTGGGTTGCCTTCCAGAGAGACATCAGAGATTGTAACATTCTCTGTTTCACGGAAACATGGCTCTCTCGGGATATGTTGTCGGAATCAGTTCAGCCACCGGGCTTCTCCGTGCATTGCGCCGACAGAGATAAACACTTCTCTGGGAAGAGGAAGGGCGTGTTGTATGCTTTATGATTTACAACTCTTGGTGTAATCATAACAACATACAGGAACTCAAGTCTATCTGCTCACCCGACCTAGAATTCCTTACAATCAAATGTCGGCCATTCTACCTACCAAGAGAATTCTCGTCAGTTATAGTCACAGCTGTTTACATCCCCCTAAAGCGAACACCAAGACGGCTCTCAAGGAACTTCACTCGACTTTAACCATGGAAAGAGGTCTGGAGATATGGCTGAATATAAACAGTGTAGTTATTCACTCCGCAAGCCAATCAAACAAGCAAAATGCCGGTACAGGGACAAGGTGGAGACGCAATTCAACAGCTCAGACACAAGACGTATGTGGCAGGGTCTACAGGAAATCACGGACTACAAAAACAAAAAAACAGCTTCTGTGCCCGCTTTGAGGATAATACAGAGCCACCGTTGCGGATCGCTAACAAAGACTGCGGCCCCGTCCTCTCCTCTCAGTGGCTGGCATGAGTAAAACATTTAAACTTGTTAATAAGTCAACAAAACAAAGGAGATGATCGTGGACTTCAGGAAACAGCAGAGGGAGCACCCCCCTATCCACATCGAAGGGACAGCAGTGGAGAAGGTGGAAAGTTTTAAGTTCCTGGGCGTACACATCACAGACAAATTGAAATGGTCCACCCACACAGACAGTGTGGTGAAGAAGGCGCAACAGCACCTCTTCAACCTCAGGAGGCTGAAGAAATTTGGCCTGTCACCTAAAACCCTGACAAACTTTTACAGATGCAAAATCGAGCGCATCCTGTCGGGCTGTATCACAGCCTGGTACTGCAACTGCACCGCCCTCAACCGCAAGGCTCTCCAGAGGGTGGTGCGGTCTGCACAACACATCACCGGGGGCAAACTATCTGGCCTCCATGACACCTACAGCACCCGATGTCACAGGAAGGCCAAAAAGATCATCAAGGACAACAACCACCCGAGCCACTGCCTGTTCACACCACTATCATCCAGAAGGCGAGGTCAGTACAGGTGCATCAAAGCTGGGACCGAGAGATTGAAAAACGGCTTCCATCTCATGGCCATCAGACTGTTAAATAGCCATCACTAACTCAGTGAGACTGCTGCCTACACTGAGACCCAATCACTGGAGACTTTAATAAATGGATCACTAGTCACTTTAAACAATGCCACTTTAATAATAATTTTTACATATCTGACATTACTCATATCACATATATATACTGTATTTTATACCATCTACTGCAACTTGCCTATGCCGCTCGGCCGTCGCTCATCCATATACTTCTGTACATATTCTCATTCACCCCTTTAGATTTGTCTGTATTAGGTAGTTGTTGGGGAATTGTTAGATATTACTGCACTGTTGGAACTAGAAAAACAAGCATTTCGCTACACTCGCATTAACATCTGCATGTGACCAATAAGATTTGATTTGCTTTCTAATTTGTTGCCTTTTTTCCTAATCATGGAGAATTTCACAAATGAATACATGAATACATCTCAAAATGTAATTTCATTGTGAGTGATTAGCCCACATAGCCAACTGTTCTAGTTTACGTTGATGGTGGAAAGCCATAGTATCCTCAATATTCCATCGAGACTGTTCGATTATGGTGTAATGCATTGAGGGAAGGACTGAAATAGTACATTGAGTACAGACTACACTCCAGGAAACTAAAATCTTCTCTATTCTTGCCTTCACAGTGCCATCAACCAAAACAAAGTATGTCAGCTACACCAATCATGCCATCTGAAGAGAGAAGCACTGAAAAGAGAATTACTGAGGAATTCCACATGCGGACTTGGATGTGTCAGATTCACACATGACAGGTCGTTCCAACAAGCATGAGACATTGATATTGCTCAGAGTCCAAATAACGACTGAGAGCATGGCAGTCAACATAAATATGTCTGCTCTTTCATGTTCACAGACAGAGCTAATGGGCCTGCTGGAAGCAGACAAAACACTAAACAAACCATTCAAGAGACTTGACAAAATGACGGTGGTGAACAGTAGAGGAAAACAAAAGAGAATTTAAATAGAAATTGTTGGGATCAACCATGTTAGTTGGTTTGTTATTCTAATTTTATGTATTTTGTGGTTGTGAAGATTTCTCATTTGTGTCTTATGTCGTCTGAACTACATTACGAGATGAGTTTGTCTCTGTATCAGCTAACTGAATTGTAGCCTTGAGTTGTGAAATCTGTAAATGCCATGGTTTAAGCATGCACATTTTTATACAAATACTTTATTTATAATAAAGGAATGTTTTGGAAATGTTTAGGATTGTTGGATGAGGTTAAATATGAGAGTGGGATATGATGTATGTGGTTTACCTCAATTTAGATGGAAAAGATACCCAATGCATCATCAATAAGGCATAACAGTTATGTGATTGCCTTGACCTGAATTGGGCACACACCCAAAATATACCAGGATAGTAAGTAGGCAAATTATATTAAGAATGTATGAATCCTTAAAGCAAACTATGAAAAATATCTAGCGCACCCAAAAAACCCATGGTCTCAAAGGAAAACAAACAATATTGCTGTAGGATTTCCCCTGAAATAAACTGTAAACAGTCATGGCAAAATAATTATAGTATTACTGTGAACATAATGCAAATGTTTAGTTTTAAAATTTTACTAAAAGCTGAGAAAGAAAAATGGGGATCGACTGACTTTTGAAGCTTTTTCTTGGTAATGATGCTGATATAAAAAATATCCCCATAGGGTACACACAGCAAATACACTGAACAAACATATAAACGCAACATGCAACAGTTTCTAAGATTTTGCTGAGTTACAGTACATATAAGGAAATCAGTCAATTGAAATGGATTCATAGGCCCTAATCTATGGATTTCACATGACTGGTTATACAGATATCCATCTGGTTACAGATACCTTTAAAAAATGTAGGGGTGCGGATCAGAAAACCAGTCAGTATCTGGTGTGACCACCATTTGCCTCATGCAGCACGACACATCTCCTTTGCATAAAGTTGATCAGGCTGTTGATTGTGGCCTGTGGAATGTTGTCCCACTCCTCTTCAATGGCTGTGCGAAGATTGTTGGGGAAATTCTAAAGGAGACACTGTAGATTCTTCCAACAACTTTATTATAAGATTTGCAAAAATGTAGCAATACAACAATCACTCAAATATCTCAGAGTTGAAAAGCCCAACGAACAGAGTTGGCTCTCTCCTTTTATAGAAATGACATTCTCTTATCTATGTGACAGTTAGCAGTTAACCGGGCCGGGGGAACAGAGTTGTAAAAAGTAATTTAGCTCATCTGTGCGGATAAAGATAACTGATATCACCACCATTCTCTGTTCCTCCCTGCAATTCCCACACAGCTAAGTTCCTGCCGATTGTAAACACAGGTCACATACTGCTGTCACACCCAAACGGCTCATAAATCTGTACGCTCAGATTTATGACTAAGTCACACAAGACAAGTTTGTATCAGTAAAAAATACTAGCATATAACAATGGACAATTATTTAAGTAAAACTGACTTAACTGACTTGCCTAGTTAAATAAAGGTTAAATAAATAAATAATTACACAGCATAGTATGTAATTAACACATTTCCACAAGTTGCTGGATATTTGTTGGGAACTGGAACACACTGTCGTACATACCACCATGGGGCACTCTGTTCACAACCATGATGTCAGCAAACCGCTCATCCACACGATGCCATAAGCGCTGTCTGCCATCTGCCCAGTACTGTTTAAACCGGACTCATCCGTGAAGGGCACACTTCTCCAGCGTGCCAGTGTCCATTGAAGGTGAGCATTTGCCCACTGCAGACAGGTCAAGACCCTGGTGAGGACAACGAGCAGGCAGATGAGCTTCCCTGAGAAGGTTTCTGACAGTTTGAGCAGAAATTCTTTGTTGTGCAAACCTAGTTTCATCAGCTGTCTGAGTAGTTGGTCTCAGATGATCCCTCAGGTGAAGAAGCTGGATGTGGAGGTCCTGGGCTGTTGTGGTTACACGTGGTCTGGTCGGACATACTGCCAAATTCTCTATAACAACGTTTTGAATTTAATGCTGTTGCCAGAGAATTGAATATGAATTTCTCTACCGTAAACTTCAATTCTCTGGCTACAGCATTCAATTCAATTCAAAACTTAAGACACTTGTGGCATTGTGTTATGTGACGAAACTGCACATTTTAGAGTGGCCTTTTATTGTCCCCAACAAAAGGTGCACCTGTGTAATGATCATGCTGTTTAATCAGCTTAATCAGCTATGCCACACCTGTCAGGTTGATGAATTATCTTGGCAAAGGAGAAATTATCACTAACAGGGATGTAAACGAATTTGTGCACAAAATTTGAGAGAAATATGTTTTTTGTGCGTATGGAAAATATCTGGGATCTTTTATTTCAGGCCATGAAACATGGGACCAACACTTTACATGTTGCGTTCATATTTTTGAATGAGAGAGAAGGAAATCCAAAAATGTTGCAATGCAGTAGTAATTGCAATTGAATAGAAGGACCACACTAATGTTACAATAATAGTTTGGATCTTCCTACCAAGCTACTAAATTTGATTGAATGCAATTCTGACACACCTAAAATAATGTCTATAGCAAAACAAAAAAATCCCTGCACTGTACATGCTTCATCCTGTGCTATCTGTGCTACATTACCATGAGTACAGTGGCTTGCGAAAGTATTCACCCCCCTTGGCATTTTTCCTATTTTGTTGCCTTACAACCTGGAATTAAAATAAAAATTTTGGGGGTTTGTATCATTTGATTTACACAACATGCCTACCACTTCGAAGATGCAATCTTTTGTGGTTGTAGCGTGC
Source organism: Hucho hucho (assembly GCA_003317085.1). NCBI lineage: Eukaryota > Metazoa > Chordata > Actinopteri > Salmoniformes > Salmonidae > Hucho > Hucho hucho. The sequence goes on from QNTS01005042.1 coordinate 77,582, forward strand.
AACAAACAAGAAATAAGACAAAAAAACAGAAAACTTGACTGTGGATAACTATTCACCCCCCCAAAGTCAATACTTTGTAGAGCCACCTTTTGCAGCAATTACAGATGCAAGTCTCTTGGGGTATGTCTCTATAAGCTTGGCACATCTAGCCACTGGGATTTTTGCCCATTCTTCAAGGAAAAACTGCTCCAGCTCCTTCAAGTTGGATGGGTTCCAATGGTGTACAGCAATCTTTCCCTTAAGAATTTCCCACAATTTAGTGCCATCCATCATTCTTTCAATTCTGACCAGTTTCCCAGTCCCTGCCAATGAAAAACATCCCCACAGCATGATGCTGCAATCACCATGCTTAACTGTGGGGATGAGGTTCTCGGGGTGATGAGAGGTGTTGGGTTTGCGCCAGACACTGTGTTTTCCTTGCTGGACAAAAAGCTACATTTTTGTCTCATCTGACCAGAGTACCTTCTTCCATGTGTTTGGGGAGTCTCCCACGTGCCTTTTGGCGAACACCAAATGTTTTTGCTTATTTTTTCTTTAAGCAATGGCTTTTTTTCTAGCCACTCTTCCATAAAGCCCAGCTCTGTGGAGTGTATGGCTTAAAGTGGTCCTATGGACAGATACTCCAATCTCCGCTGTGGAGCTTTGCAGCTCCTTCAGGGTAAAATTTGGCCTCTTTGTTGCCTCTCTGATTAATGCCCTCCTTGCCTGGTCCATGAGTTTTGGTGGGCGGCCCTCTCTTGGCAGGTTTGTTGTGGTGCTATATTCTTTCAATTTTTAAATAATGGATTTAATGGTGCTCCGTGGTATGTTCAAAGTTTCTGATATTTTTTTATAACCCAACCCTGATCTGTACTTCTCCACAACTTTGTCCCTGACCTATTTGGAGAGCTCCTTGGTCTTCATGGTGCAGCTTGCTTGGTGATGCTTAGTGGTGTTGCAGACTCTGGGGCCTTTCAGAACAGCTTTATATATACTGAGATCATGTGACACTTAGATTGCACACAGGTGGACTTTATTTAACTAATTATGTGACTTCTGAAGATAATTGGTTGCACCAGATCTTTTTTAGGGGCTTCATAGCAAAGGGGGTGAATACATATGCACACATCACTTTTGTAACGTCCAGGCCTGAGTGTACAGGCTGGAGTGTTTAGTTTTGTTTTGGTGTAGGGTTTCTTTTGTTCTATGGTGTGTATTTCTATGTTGGGGTAATGGTTCCCAATTAGAGGCAGCTGAGTCTCGTTACCTCTAATTGGGAACCATATATATGTTTGGGGTTTTGCACTTAGGTGGGTGGGTTATGGCTTATTGTTATGATCATCGTGTTTAGGTTCATGCCATCGTGTTTAGGTTCATGCCATCGTGTTTAGGTTTATGTCACAGTGTCTAGTTTAGGATTTAGCGTTTGTTTCCACATCATGTTCATCGTTCCCTGTTTTGTTCACTCAAGTCACGTTCGTCAATAAATATGTATTCTAGATACTTCGCTGCGCATTGGTCTGTCCCAAGAGAATATCATGACAGAATAACCCACCCTGAAAAGAAGACCAAGCAGCGAGAGACCCGGGAGTTCAGGTCTTGGGAGGAGGAATTATTCAATGGGGGAGCTAGGGCCCAGCCCGGAGAGTATCACCGTCCAAGAGAGGAACTGGAAGCAGCGGCGGCTGAGCGGCGCAGGTGTGAGGATGTGTATGGCGCATGGGATCTGGAGAGAGGCAAGTTTGTTAGACCTCGCCGGGCTAGGAAGCACGAAGGGCAGCCCCAAAAAACGTTTTTGGGGGGGCACACGAGGAGGTCGGCCGGTTCAGGAGGGACTCCTGTACCAAGTCCTCATGCTCAGTGGAGGGAGCAGCGCACTGAGAGGACGCCGTGCTACGCAGATCGGTCGGGCTAAATTGAGTGTACAGCCTGGAAGAGTGGTACCAGCTCTGCGCGCCAAGTCTCCAGTGCGCCTCCTAGGACCAAGATATCCTGCACCGGTTCTGCGTGCCGTGTCTCCGGTGCGTGTCCACAGCCCGGTGCGAGAGATCCTAGCGCCACTCATCTGTCAGGCCAAGGTCAGTGTGCTACCTGGAAGAGTGGTGCCAGCTCTGCGCGCCAGGTCTCCAGTGCGCCTTTTGGGACCAAGATATCCTGCGGTCCTACGGGCAGAATCTCCGGTGCGAATCCACAGCCCAGTTCGAGAGATTCCAGCTCCACTCACCCGTGAGGCCAGGGTTAGTGAGCTACCTGGAAGAATTGTCCCTGTTCCACGCTCCAAGATCCATGTACGTGTTGTGGATTCAACACGTCCTGTACCTGTTCCACGCTCCAAGATCCCTGTCCGTGTTGTGGATTCAACACGTCCTGTGC
>QNTS01005043.1:0-16438 GCA_003317085.1 Hucho hucho
TGTGTGTGTGTGTGTGTGTGTCTGTGAGGATGTTGGAGTGTCAGTGTGAGTGTATGAGAGTTAGAGTGTAGAGTCTTGTGAGTGTGCATAGAGTATAAATAAAATAGAAGGGTCAACGCAAATAGTCCATGTAGCAATTTTGTTAGCAGTCTAATGGCTTGGGGATAGAAGCTTCGAGGGGCCCTGTCGGTGTCAGACTTGTTGCTCCGGTACTGCTTGCCGTGTGGAAGCAGAGGGAACGGCCTATGGCTTGGGTGGTTGGAGTCTTTAAAGGGGAGAGGCAAAGGTATCCACAAAAACCGTAACACATATTAATAATGCTAATTTGGGCTTAATTAAAAAAGCCTCAACAACATTTTTGTCTCTAACTATATTTTAGCTGTCATTTCAACTTTTTTGTGATTATAAGGATGACATCATTTGAGGGAAAAAGAAAAGAACAATGGCTTGCTGCAAAGTACACAAGCAACAGACATGGCTTTTATGAGCCATTTTCTGGATCAGAAATTCAACAAATGATAATGACATGATGTGAGAAGACACCTGTATATCTGGGAAATAAACACGTATGTTAATAATGTTTACTCATAACTAGATAGCTAAATATTTGAGTTGATAAGACTTGTTGGATGACACAACACATGTATAATTAATGTTTCTAGCTAGTTACCTAGCTAATAAATATATCAGAAATATTGTTTCCCAAGAATTAAACTATCTAGCTAGCTATACTGGCTGTGGTGTAGGAAGAGCAGCTATGTTTTGTCGAGGTTGAGCTTAAGGCGGTGGGCTAACATCCAAGCTGAGATATCTGCCAGGCAGGCAGAGATGCGTGTCGCCACCTGGGTGTCAGAAGGGGGGGAAGGAGAAAAGTAGTTGAGTGTCATCCTCATAGCAATGATAGGAGATACCATGTAAGAATCTGACGGAGCCAAGTGACTTGGTGTATAGAGAGAAGAGGAGAGGGCCTAGAACCGAGCCCTGAGGGACACCAGTAGTGAGAGTACGTGGTACACCACCTGTACAGTTGACTCTGGCCATTTTGAAGTCAGAAATGAGGAAAAGTGAGGAATGGGAGGTCTCCAGAGATGGTCTGGAGAAGGGAAGAGGGAACAGGGTCGAGCGGGCAGGTTGTCAGGCAGCCGGACCTTACAAGTCATATGACTCAGCCAAACTACTTCTCCATGGAAAACAATGGAGAGCATGCAAAGTGCCTCAAAAACTGTTATTTCCTCAATTAAACAATGTAAATGGACTGAAAATGCGTGTAATGAGATATCACACATTTTGTGTGTGATATCTTATTACACGCATTTTCAGTCCATTTACATTGTTTAATTGAGGAAATAACCGTTTTTGAGGCACTTTGCATGCTCTCCATTCTTTTCTTACAATTACCAGGTATTACCTTTATTCATCCACAGGATAGTATACTGTTTGGTATTTGTGAGATCACAGTCTTCACATAGGTGGTGGAAGATGTTATGAGAGTGTAAAAGTACCCTCCATTTATGTGGACAATTGATTAACTCATGCCCAGACATAAGTCGCAGAACAATGCAGGCGATGAAATAGGGCTGACCCAGCCCCAGGAACTATTCCCTCACCTGAGCCAGTCACAGCTCTCCTGATGGGAGGTCTCACCTCTTCCTGTCCAGGACTATACACTGAATGTGAGAACATCATTTGAGTGTGTAATCTGTATCTGTTATATTTATTAATACAGGCTATATTTATCCTATAATCCCTTCCTTGTTTCTTTCTGAAATATTAAGAATCAGTTTTGTTTGATATTAGCCGTCTAATCCCCAGTCCCTGTTTGTGACTGATTCTGTAGCCTATCATATTAGTACATCATTTTGCCATCACAGTCTCCATTATTTATTGCTTTACCCTGGTTATTTCTAAATAAATCTTCTTTGCTTTATAAAATATCTACTGACTCCAAGAATGCATTGCCTTGTCATTTTAATTGCTTTCAGAATTCTAAGTGAACAGTAGTTATAATTGTAGCTGCTTTATAGTTCTTTCTGACTTTAAGCGAGTGGTGCCCCGATGTCATAGTAATAAGTATACACAATCCCTTACAAAAGAAATGAATCGAAGGCAGACGTGCCAGCTTGTTGTCTTTCTTGTTCTGGGGTGGAATATATACAGCAGTCACGATAACAGTTGAAAACTAGAAGGGTCGGCATTTGACCAACAGGTATTCCGAGACGGGTGAACAGTGGGTTGAGACTTTCACTCTGCTTTAGTTGGCACACCCTTGGCTGTTGATGAAGAAGCATACCCCTCCCCCTCTTGATTTCCCTGAATCCAATGTCTTGTCCGCTCGGTGAATGGAAAATCCATCGAGTTGGACAGCCATGTTTCAGAAAAGCACAATATTACAGTTATGAGTCACGTTGATAGCAAATCCGCTATCGGAGGTCATCCATCTTATTATCTATTGGCCAATAGAATGAAGGGAAGAGGTGGCTGGTTTTCCCTTCACCCTAATCTCGACAGGACTTCCCTTCCTGCCTCTTTTTCGCCTGGCATTTCCCTTTGGGTAGCCCAAAAATTGGGTCATAATTACACGAAGAGCCCAGGGCAGATGAGTCAAAGTTAAAGGTGGAATTGAGGTTAGTAACTGCCGATCTCATGTTCAAAAGTTATTGTTGATCATAAGAAATGATAGTGGATACATTTCATGCAAAAAAAATCTAGATAAACGCCTAAAGAATCACAAAATAGCAAAGTTGGGTTGGAGCTGGCAAAACGGCAGTCATACAGTACAACGCCATCTTCCAGCTGAGCTATCAGGACCACTGGTTCCTGCACTAGCTCAAGCTTGGATAGATAGACTGGAGACGCTAATAGCACTATTGAATAACTATTGAATAACTTATCCGGAGTGGTGTGGCATTAATCAGAGTCTGACTAGTCTGTCTCCCACCTGGAGAACACATGGAATTCCACTCTACTGCCCACTCCTCCACAGTGAATCAACCATGATGATCAATTAGCTGAGCATTTCATTAATCAAGCACTGGACCACTGAACATGCAAATTAAGAGGTAAGAAAGAAGAGCAAAGCCTTTAGTTCTACATGTTGTAACTCTGTCCTAAGCATGTCTGTGAGGGTCACATTAACAGACATAGCTGATATTAGCAGGGAGGAGGTAGAGGTTAACCCTCACCACTGATACTTGATCAGAAATACTTTCATCCCTCTAATGGTTAAGGTTGGGGTTAGTGGTAGTGGCGATCTGACCCTGGATCGGTGGTAAATTGTACCTCAGGCCTTAAACAACAGCACCAGATTACATTGGTAGTGGTGGGCTACCGTAGCAATTAGTTGTAGCAGGATACTTTTATGGATAAAAAAGTGGTTTTCATACAAAGGCAATGAATCCTCATCTCTCCTCATCTGTGACCTACAGTAGTGGGTGTCAGACAGACAGACATATCTGATCACAGCCACTGATCTTACACCGCCTGGGGTATCCACAGCAATGACAAACATGGCTATCCTCATCCGTGTACAGTCTAACAACACCATTGAGCCTACTGATCTATGACAACGTGTGATGGAGACAGTCAATGTAGCTTTCCCTGGGAGGACACCAGAGACGGGGCTGCATATCTGCCTCAGACCACTCAATGGGACTGTCCAACAGGACACGACAGGACATGACAGGACAGGACGTTAGTTTAGGAAATCTATGGGATACAAATACCATCACACCTGTCGTCTGAGCTATTGTGATATGACCATGTTGTGGCAGTTAGGATTTAACACAGAGGCAAATCACCCATAATGCATTTCAATTCCACTGCTCCTTAAAAACGTGTCTATATCCATGTCCTGTAAGACAAGATGACTCACCAACCCACATCGCTCTTATAGACAAATATACATCTAGTACAACAAACACAGTGAGTGGGCTGATACTGTATGCTTGACTCACTCCATAGGCCAATGTTTGGCAGGTTTTTAACATTACCATTTAACCACACACTGATCTAAATTGGAGACCGACTCCGAGGCTAAACAATACATTATTCCTACTGACCAATCAAGCCCTGAGTGGGAATTTACACCAAAAACACAGTGGCTGCCGGGGACAGGTAACACACACCCCAGTGTTCCAGCAGACTGGGTAGACTGTAAGGGGGGACGCCACACAACTCCAGGGGCATAAGCTGTTACATGGGAAAACACAAAACACCTGGAAAGCAACTACACCACTCTTAATCACAGCCAACTTTACCCAGACATGAATGTATAAGCCCCAAGCCAGGCAGAAACAGATCGAGCTGTCCTGCTCTCTCTGTCTCTCTGTCTCTGTCTCTCTCTCTCTCTTGCTCTCTCTATAAGTAAAGTAGGCCGCAGGAGAATGTAGGCCATCACCACGGTGAGTTTCTGGAGATGAGTCTTTTGTTGTCCCTGGGTCCTATTTCAGGGCCTGACGTGGCTGTGTGTGCGTCTGTGTTATTGGGTGGGCTGTGTGTGTGTGTCTGTGTATTTGGGTGGGCTGTGTGTGTGTGTGTCTGTGTATTTGGGTGGGCTGTGTGTGTGTGTGTCTGTGTATTTGGGTGGGCTGTGTGTGTGTGTGTCTGTGTATTTGGGTGGGCTGTGTGTGTGTGTGTCTGTGTCTATGACGCAGCAACTAGAGTGCTCTGGTCGGTCCAGGGAACTACAGGCACTGGAGGGGCATAGATAGCAGTTGAGCTCCAGGGAGGCTACCTGTGGGAAGAGAGGTCGGTTTCCTGTGGTAGAGTGGCTATGTGGCTCCCCTGGGGATGGACCAAATGTCAGCCAGTCTGTGAAGACATGCTGGGAGCTAGGGTTTATTGTGTGTGTGTGTGTGTATGTGTGTGTGGAAGTGTGTGTGCACGTGTTGGCAAGTCTCTATGGTTCTGCTTGTTGTCATGTGCTACAGATGTAGGATCTTAATTTGATCACTCTTTTGTTGCTGAGAATTTTTGTGTATTTGAGTTTCTAAAATGGCTTCTAAAGTTAGTAATTCCCATTTAGAAATATCTAACTTGATTTGCCCCCCCCCCCCAAAAAAAATGTATCAACCACTACAAAAATGTACAATTATAATCCAAATTTCCTGTTGCTGCAGGATTATTTTCTGGCTCAAATTAAGATCCTACATCTGTATGAGTCACAACAGCAAAACAGCAGGAGATATTGGAGGGTGGGAAGGAGGGGCAGAGAGAAGGTAGATACTGTATGAATACAGAGATCGAGATAGAGAAATATAAAACCCTGTGAACCTGAGTAAATCTTTTAATCCTTAAGAGTCTATTGACGCACCTGTGCGTCAATCTAAGTAACATAATACACAAATCCCCATCCAAATCCGTCAGTTTTAACCAGTTTTAACGAAAGATATCTGTTTTTTGCATGGGCTGCATCTCAATACACCGCATCCGCCAATGTCGGCCTTCCACATTTGCGGTGGAAGGTGGCCGAGCTACAGCAGTGTTTGTCAGACCATGAGACATCTTCTCACAAAAGCGTCTGTAGCATCAGAACGGTTTGGCCTACAAACTAATATGACCACTCTATGGAAAGATGAGACTGCCTTCTTATATCTCCTATAGGAAAGACACATCAAAATACTTATAATAAATTTTTGTCATTCAATGCGTTTCTACGGGCTATAGTAAGATGGCGCCGACAGAGGGTCGCCTCGCTTCTAGTCCTTAGGAAACTATGCAGTATTTTGTTTTTTTATGTATTATTTCTTACATTGTTACCCCAGGAAATCTTAAGTCTTATTACATACAGCCAGGAAGAACTATTTGATATCAGAGCGAAGTCAACTTACCAGCATTGCGACCAGGAATATGACTTTCCCGAAGCGGATCCTTTGTTCGAACCAGCCAAAGCATTGAAACTGATTCCAGAGGCCGACACAAAACAAAGTCGCCGCAGGAGAGGTAGACAGAGCGGCCTTCTGGTCAGACTTCGGAGGCGCGCAGACCACCCACCACTTCCAAGAATTTTACTAGCTAATGTCCAGTCCAGTCTCTAGAGAACAAGGTAGACGAAATTAGGGATAGGGTTACTTTCTAGAGAGACATCCGGGATTGTAACATACTCTGTTTCATGGAAACATGTCTCTCTGGGGAAATGCTGTCGGAGTCGGTACAGCCACCGGCATTCTTTAAATTATTATAATTTTTTTATATATATTTTTTTATATTGAATATCCAAAACATACAATATACTTGCAGTGAAGCCGCTCAACAACTACATCATACCAGTCATCCAACAGACTCCCATTCATAGCGACACACAGAAGCATCCAGGATCAATGCCCTGCTCAAGGGCACATTGACAGATCTACCACCAGGCCAAAAAACGTGAACCGTCCAAGATCTCCCCACCGTTCCCCAATAGCTGTCCCTCAACCATTCGAGACCCCTCCCACAGTCCCCTCCCCAAAGAAGAAAAATTTAAATTAAAAAATACAATTAATTCCATTCCCCACCCCCAAGAACCCCCCAATGCACCAACAACCAAGAGAATGAACTAAAGAGAAAAAAGAAAAAGACAGAAGAAAACAGCAAACAACAATGCAAAAAAACGAACACAGTTTAAACAAAGGACATCAAGGACAACTAAAATCAAAACAGCAATGCCAACTGTATATGTTTGTGTGCATGTCTGGCATGTCTGGCACTATTACATGTATGTGTGTGTTTTTGTATGCGTTTATTTGAATGAGAGTGTGTGTATATGCATGTGTACAAACACCTGCACGGCATCAGCCTCAGGCAAACCGGCATTAGTTGTAAAAACACTGCCCCTCAGTGTTATTCAAACATACTTTTTATTATGTTTTATTTAGACTTAAAAAAAAATAACTTTTATCTTTGACCATCATTCTATCTCCCGCAAAGCAACTCCACTCCCATTTATCTCCAATTCCACATCCCAAACCTCAGCTTCCCTCAGCCCATCCCATCTATCTCTGCTGGCCACCCACTTCGGGTTTCTACGCAACACGTATCTTTCAACTATGCTGTGATGTTTAACGTACAATTTCAATCTATCTAATTGAATAGAATCCACAGATTGCGAGATGAAGATAAATACTTTTACTGGTCCTCAAATGAAACTGGTATACTTTCCTATTTATGCTATTTTTATTCTTCCGCCAGTTTTGATCCTTTATCCTGCTGCCACCTGTCTCCTCCATTTTTGGGGTAATGCTGTAATCAATTGGTTGTACTCTTGGATTGAGCAAACCTTCCTGTACAATTCTGATAACTCCATGAAGGACATAACTCTACCATTACAATTTACAATATCATTTAAGAACAAAATACCCTTTTCAAACAAACTTTCCCATAAATACAGGTATTTTATCAACCAGCACATTTGAGTTCAGCCGTAATATTTGTTCTATCTTTTCAGGGGGATGAAATTGAAATTGTAGCCAGCTCTACAATGCTTGTTTGAAAAAGAGTGATACTTTGAAAAAAGTATCTGTCCCGACTTCTACCGAAGTCGGTCCCTCTCCTTGCTCGGGCGGCGTTTGACGTCACCGGTTTTCTAGCCATCGCCGATCCACTTTTCATTTTTCCATTGGTTTTGTCTTGTTTTACACACCTGGTTTCAATCCCACAATTACTTGTTCATTATTTAACCCTCTGTTCCCCCATGTTTGTTTGTGAGTGTTTGGTTATTGTATTGCGGTCCGAATTTTTGTGGGCTTGGCAAGTTTTTGACGTTTATTCTTATAATATTGAGTAAATTGCTATTATTTACTCATTTCTGCTGTCCTGCGCCTGACTCCTACACCAGCTACACACAGACACATTACAGTATCATTTTCAATTAATCGAAAATGAGACATGGCAATCTGCACAAAGGCAAAAAGGCAATTTTTAAACAATGGATGTGCTTTTCTTAGTAATCTTTTTGAGAACCATTTAGGGTTTAAGTAAAACTTTTGAATAAGTGAAGCTTTTAGAGAGAGGTTTAGTGCTTTTATATTTAATAATCTCAACCCACCCAATTCATATTCATTATATAGATAGGCATGTTTTATTTTGTCTGGTTAGATAAAGCAAAATATTTTTTGCTCATATGATTTGATAAATGAATCATCAGGAGTAGGTAGCGCCATAAGTAAGTGAGTAAACTGAGATATGACTAAGGAGTTAATCAGGGCAATTTTTCCATAAATAGACAGGTATTTACCTCTCCATGGTTGCAGGATCTTGTCTATTTTTACATGTTTTCTATTGAAATTCATTGTGGAGAGCTTATTTCTATCTTTTGTGAAATGAATACCAAGCATGTCTACTTCACCATCAGTCCATTCTATAGGTAAACTGCAGGGCAATGTAAAAGTTGTATTTTTTAAACATCCAATACGTAATATTGTACACTTATCATAATTCGGTTTTAGTCCAGAGGGTACAGGAAAGTTATCTAGATCTTCAATGAGACATTTGATTTCTGATTTCTAATCCTCTAATGTTGTTATTGGATCAGATTTAAATAGCTAGCATTTCGATGGCCATAACGAATAGATATGGTGGCAGCCGACACCCTTGTTTAACTCCTCTTGACAATTCAAAACTCTCTGAAAAGTAGCCGTTGTTTACTATTTGTCAGGTTTCGTGTGTAGCTGGTGCATGAAGAGTCAGGCGCAGGAGAACAGGACTGAGTGAGCAAAGCCCTTTACTCATAGAACCAAACAAATAAACGCTAACCGCGTAATACAACAACACTTTGCCAAACGCAAAACAAGCGAGGCAGAAAATATAACGCACCAGCCGGAACGAAAACGGCTGAACAATAAACAATCACACACAAAGACATGGGGGAATACAGAGGGTTAAATACACAACAAATAATGATGGGGAATGCAAACCAGGTGTGTGAAAAACAAGACAAGACAAATGGAAAATGAAAAGTGGATCGGTGATGATTAGAAGACCGGTGACGTCAACCGCCGAATGCCGCCCGAACGAGGAGGGGAACCGACTTCAGTAGAAGTCGTGACAGTACCCCCCCCCCCTTGACGCGCGGCTCCAGCAGCACGCCGACACCAGCCTCGGGGCCGACCTGGAGGACGAGGCACAGGGCGATCTGGCCGGCGATGGTGGAACTCCCGTAGTAGTTCAGGGTCCAATACATCCGCCGCCGGAACCCAGCACCTCTCCACCGGACCGTACCCCTCCCACTCCACTAGGTACTGAAGGCCCCTTGCCCGACGCCTCGAATCCAGGATGGAACGGACAGAGTACGCCGGGGCCCCCTCGATGTCCAGAGGGGGCGGAGGAACCTCCCGCACCTCAGACTCCTGGAGCGGACCAACCACCACCGGCCTGAGGAGAGACACATGGAACGAGGGGTTAATATGGTAATCGGGGGGAAGCTGTAACCGGTAATATACCTCGTTCACTCTCCTCAGGACTTTAAATGGCCCCACAATCTGCGGACCCAGCTTCCCGCATGGCAGGCGGAGGGGCAGGTTTCGGGTCGAGAGCCAGACCCTGTCCCCCGGTGCGAACACCTGGGCTTCACTGCGGTGACTGTCCGAGCTGGTCTATTGGCGTAGCGCGGCCTGCTGGAGGTGACCATGGGCGGCTTCCCAGGTCTCCTCCGCGCGCCTGAACCAATTGTCTACCGCAGGAGCATCAGTCAGACTCTGATGCCACGGTGCCAGAACTGGCTGGTACCCAATACACACTGAAAGGGGGAGAGGTTAGTGGAGGAGTGGCGGAGCGAGTTCTGCGCCATCTCTGCCCAGGGCACGAACGCCACCCACTCCCCCGGCCAGTCCTGGCAATAGGACGGCAGAAACCTGCCCACATCCTGGTTCACTCTTTCCACCTGCCCATTACTTTCGGGGTGGAAACCCGAGGTAAGGCTGATAGAGACCCCCAGACATTCCATGAATGCCCTCCAGACTCTCGAAGTGAACTGGGAACCCCGATCAGACACTATATCCTCAGGCACCCCGTAGTGCCGGAAGACGTGTGTAAACAGGGCCTCTGCAGTTTGTAGGGCCGTAGGAAGACCGGGCATAGGATTAAGACAACAGGACTTAGAGAAACGATCCACAACTAACAGGATCGTGGTGTTTCCCTGTGAGGGAGGAAGATCCGTTAGAAAATCAACCGACAGATGTGACCAAGGCCGTTGTGGAACGGGTAAGGAACGCACGCACACACACACGGTGGAAAGTTTCAAGTTCCTCGGCGTACACATCACGGACAAACTGAAATGGTCCACCCAAACAGACAGTGTGGTGAAGAATGCATCAGCGCCTCTTCAACCTCAGGAGGCTGAAGAAATTCGGCTTGGCACCTAAAACTCTCACACACTTTTACAGATGCACAATTGAGAGCATCCTGTCGGGCTGTATCACCGCCTGGTACGGCAACTGCACCGCCCACAACCGCAGGGCTCTCCAGAGGGTGGTGCAGTATGCACAACGCATTACCGGGAGCAAACTACCTGCTCTCCAGGACACCTACAACAGCCGATGTCAGAGGAAGGCCAAAAAGATCATCAAGGACAACAACCCCGCTATCATCCAGAAGGCGAGGTCAGTACAGGTGCACCAAAGCTGGGACCGAGAGACTGAAAAATAGCTTCTATCTCAAGGCCATCAGACTGTTAAACAGCCATCACTAACACAGAGAGGCTGCTGCCTACATACAGACTCAAATCATTGGCCACTCTAACAAATGGATCACTAGTCACTTTATTAATGCCACTTTAATAATGATGTTTACATATCTTGCATTACTCATCCCATATTCATATACTGTGTTTTATACCATCTATTGCATCTTACCTATGCCGGTCGGTCATTGCTCATCCATATATTTATATGTACACATTCTTAATCCATCCCTTCACTTAGATGTGTGTGTATTAGGTAGTTGTGGAATTGTTAGATTACTTGTTAGATATTGCTGCACTGTCAGAACTAGAAACACAAGCATTTCGCTACACTTGCAATAACATCTGCTAACCATGTGTATACAATTTTATTTTATTTTATTTTAGTAGTAAGGCCAAATTAAATATTTTATCTTTTTATATGGTCGCCCTGTGACCGGGGCGACCATATCCGACAGTGACACGGATTGCCTTTAAATTTTATGGAACTAACCAAACCCATGCGCGGCTAATTGATCTCTGGCCCCATTCTCAACGTGCTAGGTAGGTATTTACATGGTGTCCTGTTGCCAGATTCACATCGGTTTGGGTAGTTTCGGTTTGTCAGATTGGGTTATAATGAGAGCATTAACCAGTCATGGATCCTGATTGGTAACAAGCAGTGGTTTAGTGTAACAACTGAGACTTGTAGCTACAGCTATGGACAAATCAAAACACACACAACCCAAGCCAGGGGAGTAGACTTAACTACTGTAAGGCAACCAGGGCAGGAGAACATCCACACAACATCAGCAACCCTTGAGGAGAGCTAAATAAAAGAACAGAAACAGCAGACATTCTAAATAAAAGAACAGAAACAGCTAACAACAAAAATAACCACATTATTACACAGGTTCAGTGTGTGTAAATTAATTGTAGATCTTTGAAGTATTGCATTCACATACAGAGAACTTGGCAACCAACAGTATGCCTGGAAGGCAGATGTACTGTCTTTCTCTGGGTTGTGGCGAATAGAGAAGTAGTTGTATGCTGCCTGTCAAAACAACAAGAAACAGACCAGACTCTCCTCAGGATACTGTACACAGATGAGATCTCTCTCACGCATGCACACGGACGCACGCACGCACACACACACGGACGCACGCACACACACACTAAGCTGTATGGCAAGCCAGGTCACCCGTGATACAAGTCAGTATTCGACGTCCACGCATGTCTGAGGACGTTGGGAGATGACGTGGAAACTGGCCACTAGGGGCAACAGTGAGCGATGTTACCTTAAGTATGTTTCTGTTTTGCTAGGGTGTTGCGAATGGGGATGGTGGATGGGCGTAAGCATCTGCCTCTTATTCCAAAGGGTGCAAGTTCAAATCCATTGATAGAAAGTTGTTTTTGAGATTTTATGTTTAAGCCCATCCCAAACCTTAACCATTCAGAGTTAATGCCTAACCTTAAGATTTCTGAGTTAATGCAGAAACTTAACCTTAAACACAATAAATTTGACGTTTGAGATCATGGATGAACATTCTAATTCTGACGTGAGACTGTGAGAGCTGGTTGTGTATAGAGTATGTAGAAGGTGTTCAGCTATTGATCTAGTCTGTTTGTGTCTAGACAGCAGCACACATCTACTGCCCACTCTGAGAGATAGAGAGAGAGAGCGATACAGATAAAGAGAGGAGTACAGAGAGAGAGAAAACGAGAGGAGCGAGAGAGAGAGAGAGAGAGAGAGAGAGAGAGAGAGAGAGAGAGAGAGAGCAAGATGAACTCCTCAAAACATTATAAAACATTTAACTCAAGAGAAGTCAAGTTTACTGTTATTTTGCCCTGAGTCAAATCAGGCTGCAGTGTAAACCAAAACACACACACTACTACTGTCATCTCAGCAAGAGCAGGGGAAATACATTACAATGGAAAGAGGTTCGTCCTGGCATTGTTCAGCAGAATAGCCAATGGAAAGAGGTTGTCCTGGCATTGTTCAGCAGAATAGCCAATGGAAAGAGGTTCGTCATGGCATTGTTCAGCAGAACAGCCAATGGAAAGAGGATCGTCCTGGCATTGTTCAGCAGAATAGCTATATTTTCCTGACTTTCCTGTTTTCATGTGGCTTTATTGCTGTGTATACTCAGTATACAGTGAGGCGCACACACACACACACACACACACACACACACACACACACACACACACACACACACACACACACACACACACCCACACACTGAGTGAGTGTAATGAGTTGCAGATAATCAAATCAAATCAAATTTTTATTTTGTCACATACACGTGTTTAGCAGATGTTATTGCTGGTGTAGCGGTGCAGTGTAGTGATATCTAACAAGTTATATCTAACAATTTCACAACAATACACACAAATCTAAAGTAAAGAAATGGAATTAAGAATATAAAATATTTTCGACGTGCAATGTCAGAGCGGCATAGACTAAGATACAGTAGAATAGGATAGAATACAGCACATATGAGATGAGTAATGCAAAATATGTAAACATTATTACAGTGACTAGTGTTCCATTTAAAGTGTCCAGTGATTTCAAGTCTATGTATATAGGGCAGCAGCCTCTAATGTGGTAGTGGTGGCTATTTAACAGTCTGATGGCTTTGTGACAGAAGCTGTTTTTCAGTCTCGGCCCCAGCTTTGATGCACCTGTACTGACCTCGACTTCTGGATGATAGGGGGGTTTGATAGGGGGGTGTGAGGGTTTTAGGTGCCAAGCCAAATGTCTTTAGCCTCCTGAGGTTGAAGAGGCACTGTTGCCCCTTCTTCACCACACTGTCAATGTGGTGGACCATTTCATATCGTCAGTGATGTGTACGCCGAGGAACTTGAAACTTTTCACCTGCTCCACTGCGGTCCCGTCGATGTGGATAGGGGGGTGCTCCCACTGCTGTTTCCTGAAGTCCACGATCAGCTCCCTTTTTTTGTTGACGTTGGGTGAGAGGTTGTTTTCCTGGCACACACTCCCAGGGCCCTCACCTCCTCCCTGTAGGCTGTCTCGTTGAAGTGGGTCTAGGGTGTTAGATAAGGTAGAGGTGATATGATCCTTGACTAGTCTCTCAAAGCACTTCATGATGACAGAAGTGAGTGCTACGGGGTGATAGTCATTTAATTCAGTTACCTTTGCCTTCTTGGGTCCGGGAACAATGGTGTACATCTTGAAGCATGTGGGGACAGGGAGAGATTGAATATATTCGTAAACACTCCGGCCAGCTGGTCTGCACATGCTCTGATGACGCGGCTAGGCATGCCGTCTGGGCCGGCAGCCTTGCAAGGGTTAACACGCTTAAGAAGGTTTTTAGCTTGTCTGGAAGCAAGACGTTGGTGTCCGCGACGTGGCTGGTCTGCCCTTTGTAGTCCGTGATTTTCTGTAGACCCTGCTACATATGTCTCGTGTCTTAGCCGTTGAGTTGCGACTCCACTTTGTGTATTCGGCCATATTCCAAGTCACCCTGCCATGGTTAAATTTGAACCTTTATTTAACTAGGCAAGTCAGTTAAGAACAAATTCTTATTTACAATGACGGCCTACCGGGGAACAGTGGGTTAACTGCCTTGTGTAGGGGCAGAACAACATATTTTTACCTTGTCAGCTCGGGGATTAGATCCATTACCCTTTCGGTTACTGCCCAACGCTCTAAACACTAGGCTACCTGACGCCCCAAAATGCGATGGTTCGCGCTTTAAGTTTTGCTGACATCTATCCACGGTTTCTGGTTAGGGTAGGTTTTAATAGTCACAGTGGGTACAACTTATCCTATACACTTCCTGATAAACTAAGTCACATTATCAGTATTTGTCTATGTTATTCTCGGAGGCTACCCGGAACATATCCCAGTCAAAACAATCTTGAAGCGTGGATTCCGATTCGTCAGACCAGCGATGAATAGTCCTTAGCACGGGTACTTGATGTTTGAGTTTCTGCCTATATTGGAAGAGAGAAGCAAAACGGAGTTGTGATCAGATTTGCCGAAGGGAGGGGGAGGGCCTTGTAGGCATCCCAGTAGTTGGAGAAGCAGTGGTCGAGTGTTTTAGCAGAGCAAGTACTACAGTCAATGTGTTGATAGAATTTCGGTAGCGTTTTCCTCAAATTTGCTTTGTCAAAATCCCCAGCAACAACCTCTGGATACGTGGTTTCCAGTTCGCATGAAGTCCAGTGAAGTTCTTTGAGGGCCGTCGTGGTATCGGCTTGAAGGGAATATACACGGCTGTGACTATACCCGAAGAGAATTCTCTTGGGAGGTAGTACGATATGCATTTGATTGTGAAGTATTCTAAGTCAGGTGAACAAAAGGACTTGATGTTATCAATGTATGTTATCACAATCACACCATGAGTAGTTAATCATGAAACATACACCCCTTTCCTTCTACTTCCCGGAGAGATATTTATTCCTGTCTATGATATGAACTGAGAACCCAACTGGCTGAATGGACTCAGACAGTATATCCCGAGAGAGCCATGTTTCCAAGAAACGGAGTATGTTACAATCCCTGACGTCTCTCTAGAAGGAAGTCCTTGCCCTGAGCTCTATTATCTAGGGATTGAACATTAGCAAGTAATATACTCGGAAGCGGTGGGTGGGATACAGTTGAAGTCAGAAGTGTACATACACCTTAGCCAAATAAATTTAAACTTAGTTTTTCACAATTCCTGACATTTAATCCTAGTAAAAATTCCCTGTCTTAGGTCAGTTATGATCACCACTTTATTTTAAGAATGGGAAATGTCAGAATAATAGTAGAGAGAATGATTTGTTTCAGCTTATATTTCTTTCATCACAATCCCAGTGGATCAGAAGTTTACATATACTCAATTAGTATTTGGTAGCATTGCCTTTAAATTGTTTAACTTGGGTCAAACATTTCGGGGATCCTTCCAGAAGCTACCCCCAATAAGTTGGGTTAATTTTGGCCCATTCCTCCTGACAGAGCTGGTGTAACTGAGTCAGGTTTGTAGGCCTCCTTGCTCGCACAAGCTTTTTCAGTTCACCCACAAAATTTCAATGGGATTGAGGTCAGGGCTTTGTGATGGCCACTAAAATACCTTGACTTTGTTGTCCTTAGGTCATTTTGCCACAACTTTGGAAGTATGGTTGTGTTCATTGTCCATTTGGAAGACCCATTTGCGACCAAGCTTTAACTTCCTGACTGAAGTTAGGAGGCTGAAGAAATTCTGCTTGTCACCAAAAACACTCAAACTTCTACAGATGCACAATCGAGAGCATCCTGTCGGGCTGTATCGCCGCCTGGTACGGCAACAGCTCCATCCACAACTGTAAGGCTCTCCAGAGGGTAGTGAGGACTGCACAACGCATCACCGGGGGTAAACTACCTGCCCTCCAGGACACCTACACCACCCGATGTCACAGGAAGGCCAAAAAGATCATCAAGGACAACAACCACCCGAGCCACTGCCTGTTCACCCCGCTATCATCCAGAAGGCGAGGTCAGTACAGGTGCATCAAAGTTGGGACCGAGAGACTGAAAAACAGCTTCTACCTCAAGACCATCAGACTGTTAAATAGCCATCACTAACATTGAGTGGCTGCTGCCAAGATACTGACTTAAATCTCTAGCCACTTTAAATAATAGGAATTGGATGTAACAAATGTATCACTAGCCACTTTAAACAATTTTGTATATAATGTTTACATATCTGACATTACTCATATCAAACGTATACACTGTGCTCTAAACCATCTACTGAATCTTGCCTATGCCGTTCGGCCATCGACTCAAATCTCTAGCCACTTTAATAATTATAATTG
>QNTS01005043.1:59160-80616 GCA_003317085.1 Hucho hucho
CCACAAACAGCAAGCAATGCAGGTGTAGAAGCACGGTGGCTAGGAAAAACTCCCTTGAAAGGCCGGAACCTAGGAAGAAACCTAGAGAGGAACCAGGCTATGAGGGGTGGCCAGTCCTCTTCTGGCTGTGCCGGGTGGAGATTATAACAGAACATGGCCAAGATGATCAAATGTTCATAGATGACCAGCAGGGTCAAATAATAATAATCACAGTGGTTGTAGAGGGTGCAATGTGTGTATGTAGGCTGATGATGTCCAGTGACATAAAGCTATCTCAGAGGTGCTAAAAGCTGTGGAGTTATGACCGGGGGCAGCCTCAGGTCTCTTTCTCAGGAGAGAGAGAAGGGGTAAAAATAGCAGAACCAAGGTGTGGCATGCACTCATAAAGACATTTACCGTTGCAGCTTCTCTCTCTATCCCTCTCCCTCTCTTTGTTTATCTCTCTCCTTCTAACTCGCCCTCTCTCTCTCGCTCTCCCTCTCTCCCTTTCTATCTGTGTCAGGGTCAATTTGAACTCAATTCAGGAAGTGATTTTAATTTAAAATAAACAAATGCAACAACTTTAGAAAAAATGGCTTTTCCTCCAGTTTATTGACTGAGATGCCCTTTTTCAATTATTTATTTGGGATTTCAGTTTACTTCCTGAATTCAATTTGAATTGACCACAATTTTGGTGTGTTTGTGTGTGTGTGTGTGTGTGTGTGTGTGTGTGTGTGTGTGTGTGCGTGCCTGGGTGTGTGTGTGTGTGTTGTTTTCCTTTGAGAACCTTCCTAATGATCTGGCCATTAGAGCTATCATAAAGTACACCATATGGCTGTTGGGTCTACCATAACAGTCAGTGTTCACTTCATGAACTTAACAAAGGGCTAGGTCATGAGAAATCAATCACCATTACAGTCGTGGCCAAAGGTTTTGAGAATGACACAAATATTAATTTCCACAAAGTCTGCTGCTTCAGTGTCTTTAGATATTTTTGTCAGATGTTACTATGGAATACTGAAGTATAATTACAAGCATTTCATAAGTGTCAAAGGCTTTTACTGACAATTACATGAAGTTGATGCAAAGAGTCAATATTTGCAGTGTTGACACTTCTTTATCAAGACCTCTGCAATCCACCCTGGCATGCTGTCAATTAACTTCTGGGCCACATCCTGACTGATGGCAGCCCATTCTTGCATAATCAATGCTTGGAGTTTGCCAGAATTTGTGGGTTTTTGTTTGTACACCTGCCTCTTGAGGATTGACCACAAGTTCGCAATGGGATTAAGGTCTGGGGTTTCCTGGCCATGGACCCAAAATATTGATGTTTTGTTCCCCGAGCCACTTAGTTATCACTTTTGCCTTATGGCAAGGTGCTCCATCATGCTGGAAAAGGCATTGTTCGTCACCAAACTGTTCCTGGATAGTTGGGAGAAGTTGCTCTCGGAGGATGTGTTGGTACCATTCTTTATTCATGGCTGTGTTCTTAGGCAAAATTGTGAGTGAGCCCACTCCCTTGGCTGATAAGCAACCCCACACATGAATGGTCTCAGGATGCTTTACTGTTGGCATGACACAGGACTGATGGTAGCGCTCACCTTTTTTCCGGATGCCCCAAACAATCGAGAGAAAATGACTTTACCCCAGTCCTCAGCAGTCCAATCCCTGTACCTTTTGCAGAATATCAGTCTGTCCCTGATGTTTTTCCTGGAGAGAAGTGGCTTCTTTGCTGCCCTTCTTGACAGCAGGCCATCCTCCAAAAGTCTTTGCCTCACTGTGCGTGCAGATGCACTCACACCTGCTTGCTGCCATTCCTGAGCAAGCTCTGTACTGGTGGTGCCCCGATCCCGCAGCTGAATTAACTTTAGGAGATGGTCCTGGCACTTGCTGGACTTTCTTGGGCGCCCTGAAGCCTTCTTCACAACAATTGAACCGCTCTCCTTGAAGTTCTTGATGATCCGATAAATGGTTGATTCAGGTGCAATCTTACTGGCAGCAATATCCTTGCCTGTGAAGCCCTTTTTGTGCAAAGCAATGATGATGGCACGTGTTTCCTTGCAGGTAACCATGGTTGACAGAGGAAGAACAATGAGTCCAAGCACCACTCTCCTTTTGAAGCTTCCAGTCTGTTATTCGAACTCAATCAGCATGAAAAAGTGATCTCCAGCCTTGTCCTTGTCAACACTCACACCTGTGTTAACGAGAGAATCACTGACATGATATCAGCTGGTCCTTTTGTGGCAGGGCTGAAATGCGGTGGAAACATTTTTTGGGGATTCAGTTCATTTGCATGGCAAATAGGGACTTTGCAATTAATTGCAATTCATCTGATCACTCTTCATGACATTCTGGAGTATATGCAAATTGCCATCATACAAACTGAGGCAGCAGACTTTGTGAAAATAAATATTTGTGTCATTCTCAAAACCTTTGGCCACGACTATACATAACAGTTGAAAGGGAAGAACAAAGGACCAGGTCATGAGAAATCAATCAGCCATATATAACAGTTGAAAAGGAATGAGAGAGAGAGAGAGAGAGAGAGAGAGAGAGAGAGAGAGAGAGAGAGAGAGAGAGAGAGAGAGAGAGAGATGAGAATTCAGAATTCAGTACAGAGAGGTTTCATTGAGAGTGAATTCTCTTTGTTGCTGCTTCAAAGAATAACTCTACGAGTCCTGCATACGGTTCTATACTCCCTATCAAAACCTTAATTTCTCATACAAAGCTAATTTGGGGCATGCATTGCAATCTGCCAGCCTGACCTATCATTCAGGGTTCTTTGAAGTTGAATAAAAAGAAAGCCTAATTTCTGGGATACTTTTCAATGATGTCCAAACAGCACAATCATCCAGGCATTTGTCATGTCCCTACTGCCAGCGGCAGCTCAAACAATCAGAGAGGCCGCACGGGAAAGAACCTCATCATTTATAATGCATCTTCTCCTCTGGCCATTCCTCTCTTATTCCCCATACACCCCTCTACTCATCCTCTTCTCCAGTCATCCTTCCCTTTTCCCTCCAGCATGCCCCTAGTGTGTTGGAAACGCCTGCGGCCGTCAGCTCTCACCCGCCACCCTCCCCAATCCCCACATTCTCTCTGTTGAAACAGCAACTTCCTCTCTCTCTCTCATCTTGACCTTGGAGAATCCTCCAGAATGAGCCCTGCTCCCGTGTGCTCCCCTGAGCTGCCCAGTCTGACTTTATAGCTTCATCCTTGTAGTAACTACTGTCAGTAAAGTTACAGAGGGCATTCATATTACTACTGTACATCTATAATCATAATAAACAGCATTGGAAGCACCTAGGAGCAACACTATAGTGTTGTTCTGTTCAAAGTGTGAAAATGAATTGTACACAAAACAGAGAGAGAGAGAGAGGGAGAGAGGAAAGAGTGTGACAAAGAAAGAAAGAGAGAGCAAGAGAGGAAGGAGAGCGAAAGAAAGAGAGAGAGAGACGGAGAGAGAGAGAGAGAGGACGGGCTGTTCCTAGCCCAATTAGGCATTATGTGTCTGTTTGATTCATTGTACTGCATAGATGCTAAATCAACAGAAACAACAGAGGTTATGTAACCCAGCATAATGTGAATATCTCCGTCTCTCTCTTCCTCTCTCTCTCCTCTGTCCCTTTCTCCCTCTCTGTCTCTCCCTCGCTTTCTCTCTCTCTCTCACTCTGCTGTGCAAGCGCACAAAGTTGAGCCTTGATTTTCAGAGGGTGGCCAATGGCCATGGGACTATTTATTTTATGACTATTGCGCAAATTCTCTAAATAAATCTCAGTGCCTATTCAACCAGCGAGGAAACTAGGGTTTTGAACTGTAGCAGAGGGAAAGAGCCGCGTATCTGCCCTCTTATTGGCTAGAATGGTCGCACCTGATCTCACCTCCTCCTGCCTGCCTTACATCTTTGAGGACATGTATTTCCATTGTTAGAGTGGTCAGTCGACTTGTCAATATAATAGATAATAATTGACTGTACTGATTAGGGACTCTGGTGTCAGGTTACATTACATATTCACCGCCTTTGGAGGCTGGAAAGTCTCACCGAAAACTTTATGCGCTCATCAGAGGGCCCGATACGCAAACATAGCACAGCGCTGGAAATCTGTCCGCATCCACAGAAACTAGTCCCATCGTTCTATGACGAACATCGAATTCAATAAAAGAAAACAGAGAGGGGAAGAGAGACTAATACCAGTTCCCTAATGTTTTGGCTGTATACGTAACCAAATATTAAACACAGCTAAATGTGCAGGGGGGAACACATGACATGCACTATAATGTACAAGGTAGTATAAGCCAATGGTCATCTATAAGAAAGAAAGTTCCAAACATCTCTGCCAATAACAGCTAGTTTTCTGTTTTTTAATCCTCACTCAGACCACTCACAGACACTCCTAGTCAAAGTCTTGCTTGAGAAATTGCTTTTTGCTAAGAAGATATTTTTTATTTAATTTTTTCTCTTTTTGACCATTTTAATCTAAAACAATCACAGTAAGATACTTCATTTTTCCCCAGAAATTATTTTATATTGATATAAAAATGGCTGCAATGGATCTGTAATTTGAAAACGATCAATGAAATCGATTGGTTGCCAGGTATTGTTCTAGCAAAGATGCTTCCGTTGCAGATTGCTAGACTGTATTATATATGGATGACATGAACGTAGGCCACTCTGTTTTTGCCAGGAGAAAACAGGAGAAAATTAAACAAGTGCTTTCTGGTCACTAATCTGGATATGTGCAGTGCACCCACCTTTGCGTGCCAATGCTGATGATTGGCACGCAAAACTTTTTGGTTTTGGTTCTGAAGCACAGATTGGACGTTTGTGAGACAAGATTTTGATGCAATGATGTATGTAAGCCTATGTCAGTGACCAGATCAAATAGGCAAAGGTAAGAATATCAAATACAAATGGTAGGCTATTTGTTATGTGGCCTGGTAAAAGCCAGGGCAAAATATTTTGTGTGAGAAAAAATGGCCTCTATTAAAAAGAGGAGGATCCCATCAGCTTTCTATAGGCTAGGAGTACTATATTTAAAGTATTTCTCAATAGGTGACTATTAGCCTTTCATCTGTTTCATGGTCAGTGCTTAATTTGAGCTGGATCCTACCGGAACAGGATCTAGTACCTCTCCGTGTTGAACTGTTTCGTTCCGGAACCTATTTGCCCAGGTCTGGCATGAAAAATAATTTCCACTGTTTGCAAAATAAACATTCCAATAAACGCCGTCAGTGTTAATTCGAGTTGACTTCTCTGTAATTCATCTGCCTCCTAAAGAATGTGATGTGAAAACATGCCTGATATTCTAAGAATTGATTTGTGTTGGGCCACATTGTAGCCTAGAGACAGACCAACGCTTGTTGCTGTGGTGAGAGAGAGAAGCGCGACTGACTCTCTCACATAACTAGAGTGAGATGAACTGAAATGGAATAATTCAGAATACTACACAAGGATTTGGCTTATAACTTAGCCAGATGATCAATATATATACATATATTTTTAAATAGCTTAGCTATGCATTGTGTGTATCCCAAACACAAGGCATAGCCTACAGTCGGGAATGTCCGTCAAATCTGTTCGTGAACAGCATGGAGCCAAAACAGGCCTTTTGCAATATTTCAAATACAATCACGGTAAAACACATGTTGGAAAGCAAATGGCTCCTGCTGAAAACAGAAGACTAATCTTTCTGCAGGCTACCAAAATATCTGATCTTCCAAATAGGCCTATTGAGCGTACAGCACTGTTTTACAAAGTAAAACAAGATAGGGGCTTTTGGCACGAGCGTATTGGCCATTGCTGGTGAGTGAGCTGCGCCTCATTGGGTCAATGAAACTGGAATGCTTTTTTAGGACTATCATTTCCTCCTCATATTGTATGTGTTTTTCCACGCACCGAGGCCTAGGCTGTTGGTGGATTCAAGATGAGGTCGTTTTTATTAATCTCAGATTCTCAGTTTGTCAGTGTCAAAGTAGCCTGTTATTTCCATCATTTGTGCAGTATTAATAAAGATTATGTCATGCAAAATGATGTAGAATTGCATGAATTGCGTTTATAAAAGGCAAGATTTTTCCCGGCCTCTAGCCGTGTCCCCACTCTCCGAGGGTGTCGCAAGGGGAGTTGGGATATGCAAAAAACAAATTTCCATTTCTCACATGCGTATAATACACACTTGCACATGTGTGAAAGAGGACCAAAATTCCCCATGTGTGCAACTTCTGCAAGCGCCTCTACTCTACTGCTCTATGCCAGCACGCAAAAGCAATGATAATGCAATGCTTTATAATAAAGGTGTATGGTTCTGCTTTTCTTTTCTTAGTCAACCTTGTGTTCTTTTTCTTTGTTCTGGAACAATGCCCTGTTTCTTTGTATT
Organism: Hucho hucho; assembly: GCA_003317085.1. Classification (NCBI taxonomy): domain Eukaryota; kingdom Metazoa; phylum Chordata; class Actinopteri; order Salmoniformes; family Salmonidae; genus Hucho; species Hucho hucho. The sequence goes on from QNTS01005043.1 coordinate 65,514, forward strand.
CTGGAACGTAGCCCTGTCTTTCATTTTTGTTCATTGATTTCACCTGTGTTCGTTTCTCACCTGGTCTCATCAGCTCCCTATTAAGTTCAGTTCTTTCTGTTTGTATGGTTGTGAGGTATTTTTAGTTTTTGACTGCCTGCCTGTGACCACGATTCCTGCCTTCTGTTAAGGCTTAATAAACATCTGCCGCGCTCTGCGCATGAATCTACACCTTGTTCTCCCTGAGTTTTCATTACAAAAGTACATTTTTTAAATGTGTTCCAGTACCTCAAAGTCCCCCAGGTCACCCCCCTCTCACACGCAATGTTCATGGTTGTATGTAAATATGTAAACATTATTAAAGGTAACAGTGTTCAATGAATCTATATATAGGGCGGCAGTCTCTAAGGTGCAGGTCAGAGTACCGGGTGCAGGGTCGAGTTCCAAGCTCAGCTTCATAGATCGCTGTGTATATATAACTGGTTACATGATTAGCCTTTACCCCTCAACCTCTCCTCAGCTCCAGGCCTCTGATCTCCAACCAAAAGGTAGACACCCAGCCTGGCCTGTGATGCACTAGGTAGATTCCAGTCTATTCTGGATGGCTCTGTCTCAGGGTTGGATTGAAAAAGCTATTATGGTAGGAGCCATAAAAATATGGAGAAGTTGGCGACACTTCCTGGCACTGAAGCTGCAGTATTGTCTCTCCCATCGTATGTAAGATAAACACATGTTAAACAAAGAGCAGAATGGAGAGAGAGAGGCGAGAAGAGAGAGAGAAAGAGAGAAGCGAGAGAGAGAGAGAGAGAGAGAGAAAGAGCGAAACACAGAGAGGGAGAGAGAGACAGAGAGAGACAAAGAAAGAGAAAGAGAGAAAGAGAACGAGACAGAGAGAGAAAGAGACAGAGAGAGAGCGACAGAGAAAGAGAGAAAGGGGGAGGAGATATAGCATTATGCCCACAGCTTTCTAACTGTTCTTCATTCTCCTCTACCTCTGGACTGCTGTGTCTCTCACTTTAAACACACACACACACCCAGGAGATGAACAACTGTATTGTAAATCACAGGTAGGAAAATCATTCAAACAGACACACACACACACACACACACACACACACACACACACACACAATAGATTTGTATTTCAACACACACATCCTGGACAGTGTCTGTCATTGGGCAGTGATGTGACAAAATATATGTATTGTACTCACCTATAGAGGTTTTCACAGGTCAGTAACCAGGGGCAGATACAGAGGGAAAGAGAAAATACGTTGTTAGTTTTCAATTCACTAGAGGACGTGGCCAGTTCAACATGAACAGTGTTGATGTAAATCGATGACTTTAGAATTACATGCACTCTACAGCCTCTATCGTAAGTCTACCTAAAGCAGCAATATGTCACTTTTTGGGTGACCTGACCAAATTCACATAGAAATGTAAGTTATAGATCTGTCAATCTCAGAAAGTCTAAGAAGCATTAGATCTGTTGTATGTGTGCTATTTCTATGCTTCCCGTGCTTAAGTTTTGGTTTTGTGTCTTTTACTATCAGTTTTGTACATCAGCTTTAAACAGCTGAAAATACAATATTTTTGGTTTAGATGGTCCAATGATTCTCTACACCACTGTTTTCTAACCCTGGTCCTCAAGTACCCTCAACAGTACACATTTTCATTATAGCCCTGGACAAACTCACCTCATTCAACTCATTGAGGGCTTGATCATTAGTTGACAAGTTGAATCAGGTGTGCTTGTCCAGGGTTACAATAAAAGTGTGTACTGTTGGGGGTACTGGAGGACCAAGGTTGGGAAACACTGCTCTACACTATACTTGCTTCTTTTGTCACCTAAACTGAAATATTATAATTTTAGCAACCAGGAAATGGCGGAGGGCTTTCTGCATAGTGCATCTTTAAATGTTGTTTTTACAGCATTACATCAGATGACTGGAATTACTGTCAACTCTCAAAGTCACATCATTTATTTTGCCACCTCTAGCTGGTGAACCATCAGCCTATTTCCCCCAAATGTACTTTTCATTTAAAGAAAGTCATAGTGGACCAGCCTTTTTCTATGAATATCATTGTCTTTATCAGGATAGACTATTTTTACTGGCTCTATGGAGCCATCTCTCCCTCACACCCCACTGCCATTCTCTTTCCAATACAGCTGTCAATGAATCCAAAGTGGTCCAGTCGACTACCTCTGTTTCCTGCCTACCCCTGCTAAGTCCAACCCGAGTTAAGTTTGCATAAATTGAACGTCGTTCCCTTTTTATGCACCTTTCTCTCTCTACGCAAATTCTGACCTTGAACTGAAGTATGAGAATAGCATGCTATTCACCCGCTATTCGTTTTGCTGGAGATCAAATAAATTAAGGTGTGTCTACAGATACTTCCTATTCTGACCTTAAATGAATTCCCTCATACCTGCGATGAAACAATGAATAAGGTCGAGCAACCTGTCGGTTCAAAGTGGAACTTCTACTTTCTTTCCCCCAATAGAAATAACAGCGTTCTCCATGCACTGTCAGTTACAACTTGATAAGAGCCTTTGATAAGGGGAAAAGCTAGGGAAATGAGTTAGCCGTTTGTATAAGGGGATTGTAAATATAAATGACAATTGTTTTATATCAATTTTAACTTATGATTGCTGGAGACAAATGTGAAACCAGTCACATGGCAGCAAACTGAAGAAAATCAACATTTCACCTTTTCCACAATGAAGTTTATGAAATGCTGGCTTTATAATTTGCAGATATGAAATGTGACTGGTATGAAATCTGATATGAAATCTGTAGCCATGCACTGTCACGACTTCCTCCGAAGTCGGTCCCTCTCCTTGTTCGGGCGGCGTTCGACGTCGCCGGCCTTCTAGCCATCGCCGATCCACTTTTCATACTCCATTTGTTTTGTCTTTGTTTTATACACACCTGGTTTCAATTCCCCCAATTACATGTTCATTATTTAACCCTCTGTTTTCCCCATGTTTGTTGTGCGTTATTATTCCTGATTATGTCAGTCCATTTGGTGGGCTTGGTATTTGTATCTTTATGAGTAAACTACGTTGTGTTGCTCATCTCTGCTGCTCTGCGCCTGACTCTTTTGCACCAACTACACCAGCGCTTCTGACATACACAAATGACAGTATAGCACCAAACCTACCAAGTTGATTCATGATTTCTAGAATGTTTTAATTATATGCCCAGACTTTTCACTGTATTCTGTACAATTTCCATTGTGTTAAATATTAGCCACTACAGGTAACCACCGTCAGTTATACCATCATGCATACTAGTCACTTTAATGATGTTTACAGATTTTTGATTTACTCATCTCATATGTATATACTGTATTCTATTCTACTGTATTTTAGTCTATGCCACTCCGACATTGCTCATCCTAATATTTCTATATTCCTTAATTCCATTATTTTACTTTTAGGTTGTGTGTATTGTGTGTATTGTTGTGAATTGTTAGATATCACTGCACTGTTGGAGCTAGAAACACAAGCATTTCGCTACACCCGCAATAACATCTGCGAAACACGTGTATGTAACAAATACATTTAATTTGAAGTTGTGAAATACTTTGGAACATGTAACCTATTTTAATCATTATGGAACGCAGACAATACATAGCAATTTAAACCTGGAGCCTTGCGCACAGTTCACGACGGCTGAACCATTGCCATCACCGGATTCTTAGGGTAAATTCATAGGACTACTGGTCAACCCCTATTGTACATTTTCTCACCTTTCTCACCTTCTGGTTTGAACAATTGAACAATTGAAAATGGCAACTTTCAGGATGAATCAAACCACTATTTTTGATTCACCAATATATTTATTGAGTAAAGGCTCTCCAAACCAGTTTTTATTATTATTCAGAAATACACTACATGAACAAAAGTATGTGGACACCTGCTCAGCAAACATCTCATTCCAAAATCATGGGCATTAATATGGAGTTCATCCACCCTTTGCTGCTATAACAGCCTTTGCTGCTATAACTTTTCTGGGAAGGCTTTCCACTCGATGTTGGAACATTCGGCCACAAGAGCATTAGTGAGGTCGGCACTGATGTTGGGCGATTAGGCCTGGCTCACTGTCGGCGTTCCAATTCAACCCAAAGGTGTTTGATGGGGTTGAGGTCAGGGCTCTGTGAAGGCCAGTCAAGCTCTTACACACCGGTCTCAACAAACCATTTCTGTATGGACCTCGCTTTGTGCACGGGGGAATTGTCTTGCTGAAACAGGAAAGGGCCTTCCCCAAACTGTTGCCACAAAGTTGAAAACACAGAATCGTCTAGAATGTCATTGTATGCTGTAGCGTTAAGATTTCCCTTCACTGGAACTAAGGGGCCTAGACCGAACCATGAAAAAAAGCCCCAGACCATTATTCCTCCTGAAGTGGTGTCCACATACTTTTGTATATATAGTGTACTTTCCTTACCCTAATCTACCATTGGTGCTGAAAAGGAGACGGAAATGCAGGTATTTACTTTATTTCATTGATCCCTAATATTATGAATCGTTCTATCTATATATTCTAGTGAGTCTGTCGAGAAAAAAACTTTAAAGTACACCAAATTCAAAGCGATGGATTTAGCTAAATGTACTGAAAACGTTTTTTCCACATTTTGTTACGTTACAGTCTTATTCTAAAATATCTATATATATTTAATCCCTCTTCAATCTACATACAATACCCCATAATGACAAAGCAAAAACATTTTTGAAATGTTTGCAAATGTATAGATTTTTTTACATAACTATTCAGTATTCAGAACCGTTACTTAGTACTTTGTTGAAACACCTTTGGATGCGATTACAGCCTCAAGTCTTCTTGGGTATGACGCTACAAGCTTGGCACACCTGTATTTGGAGAGTTTCTCTCATTCTTCTCTGCAGATCATCTCAAGCTCTGTCAGGTTGGATGGGGAGCGTCGCTATACAGCTATTTTCAGGTCTCTCCTGAGATGTTCGATCGTGCTCTGGCTGGGCCACTCAAGGACATTCAGAGACTTGTCCCGAAGCCACTCCTGCGTTGTCTTGGCTGTGTGTTTATGGTCGTTATCCTGTTGTAAGGTGAACCTTCGCCCCAGTCTGAGGTCCTGAGCGCTCTGGAGCAGGTTTTCATCAAGGATCTCTCTGTACTTTGATCCGTTCATCTTTGCCTCGATCCTAACTAGTCTCCCAGTCCCTGCTACTGAAAAACATGAAAAACTGAAAAACATCCCCACAGCATGATGCTGCCACCAGCATGCTTCACCGTAGGGATGGTGCCAGATGTGACACTTGGCATTCAGGCCAAAGAGTTCAATCTTGGTTTCATCAGACCAGATAATCTTGTTTCTCATGGTCTGAGAGTCCTTTTGGCAAACTCCAAGCGGGCTGCCATGTGCCTTTTACTGAGGAGTGGCTTTCGTCTGGCCACTCTACCATAAAGGCCTGATTTGTGGAGTGCTGCAGAGATGGTTGTCCATCTAGAAGGTTCTCCCATCTCCTCTGAGGAACTCTGGAGCTCTGTCAGATTGACCATCGGGTTCTTGGTTACCTCCCTGATCAAGGCCCTTCTCCCCCCGATTGCTCAGTTTGGCCAGATGGCCAGCTCTAGGAAGAATATTGGTGGTTCCAAACTTTTTCCATTTAAGAATGAGGGAGAATTGTTTTGGAACGCTTCCCCAGATCTGTGCCTTTCCAAATCATGTCCAATCAATTGAATTTACCACAGGTGGACTCCAATCAAGATGTAGAAACATCTCAAGGATGATCAACGGAAACAGGATGCACCTGAGCTCAATTTCGAGTCTCATAACTAAGGGTCTGAATACTTATGTAAATAAGGTATTTCTGTTTTTTATTTGTAATAGATTGGCAAACATTTCTAAAAACCTGTTTTTGCTTTGTCATTATGGGGTATTGTGTGTAGATTGATGAGGAAAATTTTTTATTTAATCCATTTTAGAATAAGGCTAACGTAACAAAATGTGAAAAAAATCACTGTAATTTAAGTCTGAATACCAACTACTGAGAAGTGTATAGGAAAGGCATGCGTAGGAAAGGCGTACATTCCCTTAGTCTGAATCGGGCCCAGACACAGACTCTCCTAAATCACTGTTTCTCTCCACACACAGAATAGGAAGATTCAGCTGACCTGGAGGGACGTTTGAAAGCAATACAAATTGAGATGATTAGAGATTAGTGAGAATAGACTGTGTGCACACAGGAAGTGCTATATGGCTCAGGACAATACATACTAAGTCTATGTGTTTCATATACAGTTCAGTGTATGTCACCCCCAGCAGCTAGGCTTGATTTAACCAAGGTTCTACCACACTACACCACACTTTGGATTACGGAGATAGATTGAGTCTGTAATACCAACATGTTTCAAGCAGACCACAATAGTCCCTGTTCCCAAGAACACAAAGGCAACCTGCCTAAATGACTACAGACCCGTAGCACTCACGTCCGTAGCCATGAAGTGCTTTGAAAGGCTGGTAATGGCTCACATCAACAACATTATCCCAGAAACCCTAGACCCACTGCAACTTGCATACCACCCAAACAGATCCACAGATGATGCAATCTCTATTGCACTCCACACTGCCCTTCTCCACCTGGACAAAAGGAACACCTATGTGAGAATGCTATTCATTGACTACAGCTCAGCGTTCAACACCATAGTACCCTCAAAGCTCATCACTAAGCTAAGGATCCTGGGACTAAACACCTCCCTCAGCAACTGGATCCTGGACTTCCTGATGCGCCAACCCCCAGGTGGTGAGGGTAGGTAGCAACACATCTGCCACGCTGATCCTCAACATTGGAGCCCCCCATGGGTTCGTGCTCAGTCCCCTCCTGTACTCCCTGTTCACCCACGACTGCATGGCCAGGCACGACTCCAACACCATCATTAAGTTTGCAGACGACACAACAGTGGTAGGCCTGATCACCGACAATGACGAGACAGCCTAAAGGGAGGACGTCAGAGACCTGGCCGGGTGGTGCCAGAATAACAACCTACCCCTCAACATAACCAAGACTAAGGAGATGATTGTGGACTACAGGATAAGGAGGACCAAGCACGCCCCCATTCTCATCGACGGGGCTGTAGTGGAGCAGGTTGAGAGCTTCAAGTTCCTTGGTGTCCACATCACCAACAAACTAGAATGGTCCAAACACAAGACAGTTGTGAAGAGGGCACGACAAAGCCTATTCCCCCTCAGGAAACGAAAAAGATTTGGCATGGGTCCTCAGATCCTCAAAAGGTTCTACAGCATCATCGAGAGCATCCTGACTGGTTGCATCCCTGCCTGGTACGGCAATTGCTCCGCCTCCGACCGCAAGGCACTACAGAGGGTAGTGCCTTGCGGCCCAGTACATCACTGGGGCTAAGCTGCCTGCCATCCAGGGCATCTACACCAGGCGGTGTCAGAGGAAGGCCCTAAAAATTGTCAAAGACCCCAGCCACCCCAGTCATAGACTGTTCTCTCTACTACCGCATGGCAAGCGGTACCGGAGTGCCAAGTCTAGGACAAAAAGGCTTTCACCCCAAGACATAAGGTTTTCACCCCCAAGCCATAAGACTCCTGAACAGGTAATCAAATGGCTACCCGGACTATTTGCATTGTGTGCCCCCCTCCCCCAACCTCTCTTTTACGCTGCTGCTACTCTCTGTTTATCATATATGCATAGTCAATTTAACTATATATTAAAGTACATACTACCTCAATTGGCCCGACCAACCAGTGCCCCCGCACATTGGCTAACCGGGCTATCTGCATTGTGTCCCGCCACCCACCACCCGCCAACCCCTCTTTTACGCTACTGCTACTCTCTGTTCATCATATATGCATTGTCACTTTAACCACATCTACATGTACATACTACCTCAATCAGCCTGACTAACTGGTGCCTTTATGTAGGCTCGCTACTGTTATAGCTTCGCTACTGTATATAGCCTCGCTACTGTTATTTTTCACTGTCTTTTTTACTGTTATTTCTTTACTTACCTATTGTTCACCTAATACCTTTTTTGCACTGTTGGTTAGGAGCCTGTAAGTAAGCATTTCACTGTAAGGTCTAAACCTGTTGTATTCGGCGCATGTGACAAATAAACTTTGATTTGATATAATTCCAAATGACATTACAGTCAGAGAGCAGTTCTGAAAAATAATCATACAGGCTGTGTTGACCCCAGCCGTGTCCCTGTGTGCAGAACGGCCTCCTCTCTCCTTCCTCTCTCCTCCCTCTCTCCCTATCAGAGCCAGTGGTACAGTTAGCTTACAGACAGAGGGTTAGGTATGTCGTCTCACTATGCATGTATGTCCCCTCCCCACCGTGGTAATACACCTACAGGAGGAACAGGTGTTGGACATAAAACGGGTTCTGCCGAGACATTAGCGCGCTGTCTTTACGTCAGGGATCATCAACTAGATTTAACCACGGGTCGATTGTCTCTTGCACGGATGGTCGGGGTCGGGGGGGTCGGGTGGCATAATAAAAAATAATTTGTAGACTGCAAATTGACGAAGTCCAAAGAGATATAATATTTGAGTAAAACATAATCATTTCAAACCTTGCATTTGTATACGATCAAGTCTCTATTATGAGTGGGAACACTTGGGAACAGATTTCCAAAATTAAGACCATTTGGAGCTGATTTCCTGGTGTTTTTACAGTATTTTATGTCCAACAATGAATATATTTTTGAGAAATTGCTCAGAAAAGTTGGGGAACCCTGTCGGGGAACCCTGCTCTAAATTGCTGAGTGATAATAGAATGTGAGTCTTGGCTATTTCCTGTCTCTCCCTCCTGTGAGCTGAGCAAGCGGAGGAGGAGTGGGGATGCGGAGACGTTGACTAGCCTAGCATGCAGAGTTGTGCTCCCCTCCCTCAGTTCCTGGATAATTGCACAATTTGTCATTCAGCGTCCATTAGAGAACATTTAATTTCAGCTGGAGTTATTGTAATGTGCTGGTAAGGCTTGGCCAGGAGAGGAGAGTGGTATGGAGCAGACTCCTGTCTTTATTGCAAACATGATGCTGAGCCGTATGGATATTTAACGAGGAGCTACTGTTTAAAGAGAATAAAACATCTAGATGGAGAAATCATCTGGCTTGGATGATGGGACTAAGATTAAAACCGGTTTAACATGCACACACACACACACACACACACACACACACACACACACACACACACAGGTGCAGAGGCCCCCGCGCAGGTGAAATCACGAAAGCATTTACACATTCATACACGCGCACAAACACTCACAGGTTAAAAAGCTCTTACAGTCTAACGTCAGAGTTAGGCGTTCATCCATGTTTCTAAAATGTCAAATTTTGAAGCCGTTCCAAACGTCAATGTAACGAGTACACTAGGAGTCGGGAAGCAAGTACAGGGAGTGAATTTAATAATAAATGAAACAAAACAAGAAACCTGAGTAGCGTACAGACATAACTCCAAAGGGAGTGACTGATATAGGAGAGGTAATGGAGTCCAGGTGAGTCTCATGAAGCGCAGGTGAGCATAACGATGGTGGCAGATGTGGCTAAAAAAGAATAAACTGGCGATGTCGAAGCGCAGGAGATGGGGAGTAACCGTGACAGTACCCCCACACTGACGCGCGGCTTCGGCCGCAGAACGCTCCAGAGGGACTGAGGACCAGGAGCGGGCCGGTCGCTTCTGCTGAGGCGCAGGAACCTGTAGAGCCAATTGATGAATGGGAACCTGTAGAGCCAGCTGAGGCATGGGAACCTGTAGAGCCAGCTGGGGCGCGGGAACCTGTAGAGCCAGCTGAGGCATGGGAACCTGTAGAGCCAGCTGAGGCATGGGAACCTGTAGAGCCAGCTGGGGTGCGGGAACCTGTAGAGCCAGCTGGTGCGCGGGAACCTGTAGAGCCGGCTGCGGTGTGGGAACCTGTAGAGCTGGCTGGGGTGCGGGAACCTGTAGAGCCGGCTGGGGTGCGCCCCACCACTCCGTAAGTAGTTAAGCATCTCCAATCCAAAATTAAATCTAGAATCTGCTTCCTATTTCGCCGAAGTCGGTGCCTCTCCTTGTTCGGGTGGTTTTCGGCGGTCGACGTCACCGGTCTTCTATCCATTACCGATCCTCTTTTCATTTTCCATTTGTTTTGTCTGTGTTTTCCACACCTGGTTTCAATTCCCTCATTACATGTTTTGTATTTAACCCTCTGTTCCCCCTCATGTCTTTGTGTGGGATTGTTCATTGTAGTGCTTGTGCACTTTATGTACTATGTCCGTTGGTGCATGTGAGTACCTGTGCTGTGTGTTTTGGTTTTCGTTGCATTGTGTATTGCGCAGATGATTCTGGGTCTCGTCCCGTGGTTTAATCATTGTGCGCGTGTGTATTTATTCAAGGTACTCCTTTCTCTTTTTGTTTTGGGTTTCAACCCTGTATTTTTGTATACGTGTTGGTTTCATCTTCGTCCCCGTGCCTATACACGGCACGCCGTAATATGGGCATTCCTGCGCCTGTCTCCCGACCCTTTATACCAACGTGACAAAAGCATCCTTCACTCATGCTGCCAAACATACCCTCGTAAAAATGACCATCCTACCGATCCTCGACTTCGGCAATGTCATTTATAAAATAGCCTCCAACACTCTACTCAACAATTTGGATTTAGTCTATCACAGTGCCATCCGTTTTGTCACCAAAACTCCATATACTACCCACCACTGTGACCTGTACGCTCTCGTTGGCTGGCCCTCGCATCATACCCGTCGCCAAACCCACTGGCTCCAGGTCATCTACAAGTCCCTGCTAGGTAAAGCCCCGCCTTATCTCAGCTCACTAGTCACCATAGCAGCACCCACCCGTAGCACGCGCTCCAGCAGGTATATCTCACTGGTCACCCCCAAGGCCAATTCCTTTTTTGGCCGCCTTTCCTTCCAGTTCTCTGCTGCCAATGACTGGAACGAACTGCAAAAATCACTGAAGCTGGAGACTCATATCTCCCTCACTAGCTATAAGCACCAGCTGTCAGAGCAGCTCACAGATCTCTGCACCTGTACATAGCCCATCTGAAAACAGCCCATCCAACTACCTCATCCCCATAATGTATTTATTTATTTATCTTGCTTTTTTGCACCCCAGTATCTCTACTTGCACATTCATCTTCTGCACATCTACCATTCCAGTGTTTAATTTCTATATTGTAATTACCTTGCCACCATGGCCTATTTATTGCCCTACCTCCCTTATCTTACCTCATTTGCACTCACTGTATATACTTTTCTTTTTTTTTCTTTTGTACTGTATTATTGACTGTATGTTTGTTCCACGTGTAACTCTGTTGTTGTATGTGTCGAACTTTTGTTCTTTATCTTGGCCAGGTCGCAGTTGTAAATGAGAACTTGCTCTCAACTAGCCTACCTGGTTATATAAAGGTAAAATAAAATAAAAATGTTTTAAGAAATTCTCTGTATCATTCCAAGGTTAGGTTTAGGCATTAACTGTGAAATCCTAAGGTTAGCACTAACTTAAGATAAGAGTTAAGGATTTTGATAGGCTTAAAACAAATATGTAAATTGCTGGATTTGAACATACAACCTTTGGAACCAGAGGTAGATGCTTACACCCATTCGCCATCCCTGTCCACAATGCCTTAGCAAAACTGGAACCTACCCGAGGGCAACAGCACTCACGTTTGCCCCTAGCGGTCGGTATCCATGCCATCTCCCGACGTCCTCAGGCATGGATGGACGTTGAATACTGACTTGTATCACGGGTGACCTGGCTGCACCGGCACACATGCAATACATTCCCACCTCTAGTAACCCAACAGAAGCTCTATTCTATTTATAGGGCTGACTGCTCATTATAGTGTGTTTTCCTTCTGTCTCACGTGAGGAGCAGCAGAGTTATTAATAGACTCACTATACACAGGCACGCGCACACACACACATACACATGCAAACACACACACACACACATACACACACATACACACACATGCACACACACGCGCACACACACACACACACACACACACACGCACACATGCACACACACACACAGGGAGGGAAAGGAGAAGTAGGCCCATAGTGTACAGTAGGCCCATAGTGTACAGTTGGCCCATAGCGTACAGTAGGCCCATAGCGTAAAGTAGGCCCATAGTGTACATTAGGCCCATAGTGTACAGTAGGCCCATAGTGTACATTAGGCCCATAGTGTACATTAGGCCCATAGTGTACAGTAGGCCCATAGCAGACAGTAGGCCCATAGTGTACATTAGGCCCATAGTGTACAGTAGGCCCATAGGGTATGTACCACAGCCCATAGGGAATGAACCACAGCCCATAGATTACAGTGTCAGATTGAAAGATCTTGGGGTCATATAACCTGTGTCAGGATTATTGTCATAATTAAATTAACATCTCATAATCTGGCATAAACACAGGGTTAACGTACACTGCCGGTCGAAAGTTTTAGAACACCTATTCATTCAAGGGTTTTTCTTTATTTTTACTATTTTTTATATTGTATAATAATAGTGAAGGCATCAAAACTATGAAATAACACATATGGAATCATGTAGTAACCAAAAAAAGTGTTAAACAAATCAAAATCTTGGCATTCTCTCAACCAGCTTCACCTGGAATGCTTTCCCAACAGTCTTGAAGTAGTTCCCACATATGGTGAGCACTTGTTGGCTGCTTTTCCTTCACTCTGTGGTCTGAATTATCCCAAACCATCTCAATTGGGTTGAGGTCGGGGGATTGTGGAGGCCAAGTCATCTGATGCAGCACTCCATAACTCTCCTTCTTGGTCAAATAGCCCTTACACAGCCTGGAGGTGTGTTGGGTCATTATCCTGTTGAAAAATAAATGATAGTCCCACTAAGCCCAAACCAGAGGGGATGGTGATCACTGCAGAATGCTGTTGTAGCCATGCTGGTTAAGTGTGCCTTGAATTCTAAATAAATCACTGACAGTGTCACCAGCAAAGCACCCCCACACCATAACACCTCCTCCTCCATGCTTTACGGTGGGAAATACACATGCGGAGATCATCCGTTCACCTACACCGTCTCACAAAGACACGGCAGTTGGAACCAAAAATCTAAAATCTGGAGATGTCTATTGCTCGTGCTTCTTGGCCCAAACAAGTGTCTTCTTATTGGTGTCCTTTAGTAGTGGTTTCTTTGCAGCAATTCGACCATGAAGGATGATTCACACAGTCTCCTCTGAACAGTTGATGTTGAGATGTGTCTGTTACTTGAACTGTGAAGCATTTATTTGGGCTGCAATTTCTGAGGCTGGTAACTCTAATAAACTTATCCTCTGCAGCAGAGGGAACTCTGGGTCTTCCATTCCTGTGCAGTCCTCATGAGAGCCAGTTTCATCATAGCGCTTGATGGTTTTTGCGACTGCATTTGAAGAAACTTTAAAAGTTCTTGACATTTCCCAGATTGACTGACCTTCATGTCTTAAAGTAATGATGGACTGTCATTTCTCTTTGCTTATTTGAGATGTTCTTTCCATAATATGGGCTTTGTCTTTTACCAAATAGGTCTATCTTCTGTATACCACCCCTAACTTGTCACAACACAACGAATTGGCTCAAACGCATTAAGAAGAAAAGAAATTCCACAAATTAACTTTTAATTGAAATGCATTCCAGGTGACTACATCATGAAGCTGGTTGAGAGAATGTCAAGAGTGTGCAAAGCTGTCATCAAGGCAAAGGGTAGCTATTTGAAGAATCTCAAATCAAAACATTTTGATTTGTTTAACACTTTTTTGGTTACCACATAATTCCTCATGTGTTATTTCATAGTTTTGATGTCTTCACTATTATTCTACAATGTAGAAAATAGTAAAAATAAAGAAAAACACTTGAATAACTAGGTGTTCTAAAGCTTTTGACCGGTAGTGTATGTCACACACACAAGCGCTCACACACAGACACACCGTACACACCCACACGCACATACAGCTACATGCCATATGCTACGAGCAGCTTAGTCCCATTGTAGAAACGGTTCCACGTTCAGACGCTTTGGGTGAAAAACAGATATAGTAGGAATACTCTACAGTAAGTCCCCATAGGGAATCCCAAATACTGCTCAACCATGGGGTCAATGGGACCAATAACAGGCTCTTAGTTGAACGAGACAGAAGTTGCAGACAGTGTTAGGAATAACCAACATTGAAGAGTGTCACAGCTAGGGCTGTTGCGGTGACCGTATTACCTCCACACTGGTAAGTCACGAGTCATGAAGGCAGTCAAATTCCACATGACCGTTTAGTCACGGTAATTAGGCTTCTCCAAGCTCTGATGCTGCTGATGGTCATTAGTAGCCTACCAAACTGGCTAACTGCCTTGTACTCAGCACTCTATTGACCCTCTAATCACTCTGACATCAATGCAAATGTATTCGAAAATCTAATCAAACACTTTATGGGAGCCCATGAGCTCATGTTGCGCAACATTTCAATAGGCTAAAACAGAGTGATGGCCTCTACTAAAAATAGCAGGATAATCTTTCTATAGGCTAGGACTACTATATTTATTTCTCAACTTTCCTAACATTTATTATATTTACAACAGGAGTATAGCCTAACTGGCTGGCATGAAAATAAACCACGGGGAAAAGCGTCCTCCATGTATGTTTCCTGCTGCCCCTGTTTCCATACAGGTGCGTGATAATGGTCCATTCCAAATCAATACAAATTTCACACGTGTATTATTTAGTATATGTAAAGACACAATTAAATCAAGAATAGTTGATGGGTAACAATATTAGCTCATCACTTGCAAATGATAGATTATCACTTGTGAATGATGGCCAGTATGAGAAACAATGCCTTTTTTTTTGCGTATTTTTCTAATCATATTCACACACCTCATGTAGCCTAGCCCATAGGCCTATATGTTTTAATAAGGTTAGTATCACACCTCATGTAGCCTAGCCCATAGGCCTATATGTTTAATAAGGTTAGTATCACACCTCATGTAGCCTAGCCCATAGGACTATATGTTTTAATAAGGTTAGTATCACACCTCATGTAGCCTAGCCCATAGGCCTATATGTTTAATAAGGTTAGTATCACACCTCATGTAGCCTAGCCCATAGGCCTATATGTTT